>CM032880.1:6115000-6225000 GCA_019176425.1 Megalops atlanticus | reverse complement strand
CACTACTTACACCAGACAGACCTGCATGGCATTGTCAGGCATTCAAGGTGAGCAATGTGTCTGGGTTATAAAGCACTCCACCTAAGGTAACCTTTGTAAATCAATGTCCTAGCAATGCTGTAAAAAGAATAAACATGTGCACATTTACTTACTGAACACTCAGCATTTTTCTAACTGTATCATTCTTTCCTCTTAAAGTGGCCTGCATTTTAGCATGTCGGTCATGTTTTGTATTCTACAACCCTTTTTTTCTCTATAAAAATGTAAACCAACAGGCATGAAACAGGGCACCTATATTAAAATGTATTTGTTGTTGAATTGCTAATGAATTGTTGCGGCTTCTGTATGCAGGTATGGCTGAGGCTTCAATAGAGAGACAAAGTACATTGGTGCAGCTTCAGAGACCCGCCGGTGAGTCTCCCTGCAGCTTCGTACAGCAATGACATGAGCCCTCGCCCACAGCTGATGAAGGGAGCTGGACATTTTGGCTTTCCACAAGGCGTGAAGCAGCAGTCCAGAGTCAATACAGTTGACCCTCCCACATCACGGGGGTTAGGGGAAAAAGCGCGTAACATTTTTGGCCCCCCTAGGTGAGCATATTAAAGTATTACAGTATTAAATGATAAAATACATTAATATTATACATACATTTTATGCATTTATGACTTACTAAACGTTTTCTTTACTTTTTGTCTGCTGTGCGCGTCACCTGCAGTGCTATGTGGTTTCCTGCACAAGGTCACAAAGCTCCCAAAAAATTCCCATTTCATTGTTTGTTTCCGACCCGTGAAAAATCGAAGCCGTGATGT
Organism: Megalops atlanticus; assembly: GCA_019176425.1. Taxonomy (NCBI): domain Eukaryota; kingdom Metazoa; phylum Chordata; class Actinopteri; order Elopiformes; family Megalopidae; genus Megalops; species Megalops atlanticus. Next base: position 6,224,191 of record CM032880.1, on the reverse strand, counting down.
GGAAAGCGCGATGTGGGAGGGTCAACTGCATATGCTGGAGCCTACAGGGGTGGCAGATGAACACCCAATCTGTGGAGACCCACCTACGTGTGACGTCCAGCAGCAAAATGGGATATGGAGCACTGAAGAGGCCATAGATGATATACTGGCCATGCTTAGCTTTCCACTGTCTACTAATCAATTGTAAAGAACCGATCGGGGAAGGGGAGGGCAGGTTGTAGAAGTGGGTGGGAATGGGAGTGGAGCTTGAGGTGTTGATGAGGAAGGAATCGCCGGAGGTGGGTGGTGTAGGTGTGGTTTGAGGTGGGGATGGGAGTGAGAGTGGGCTGGAAGCAGTAGGCCAAGAATTGACAGGATTGACCTGGCGACAATACTGGAGAGCTGGTTGAGACGTCTGCAAGAGGAGTGAAATGTGAATCAAATGGTTCCAGGCGAGTAGGTTCACATAAGAGGGAACATCTTGGACAAATCGAAGCAACCAGCTGTGATACTTGCACAGTACATGGTGGAGAAAGAGTGTATGTCTGCAGGAAGGAACTGGGAGTGCCTGTGGGGTGAATAAGTGGGAAGAGCAGAGGAGAGTCTGAGTGCAGATGAAGTGGATTTGCTCTTTGGCTTCTGGGGCAGGCTACTGTGCAACCCTTCCCTCCTCCCCCTAAGCACACACTTAACCACAAACCTCTCACAGTTATGGTGTGATGTTTCTCCTGAGTTTCTTATCTGTTCTAATCAAGATCATTTCGAGTAGACACAGGGTTTCAGGCCTCATCTCCACCGCGCTAAAGATAATATCCCCAATCCACCCCTCCGCACAGCTAATCCCGGTTACTTCCACCACCGTGGAGACGGCCGGCCTTCGGCCTCTGGGCCTCCGATTCTCCGAGTCTCAGTGCCTCAGCTCAATGGGGATAGCACGGATGACACTCATCTGAAATAACCTCCAAACTGTCTTCAGGATCACTACAGAGACGAATTCACTGCAACACATAGTACATGTCTCAGTGACACTAACTAAAAATCGATTGTGCCTGGCAAATTTAGTTTACTCATCTCAAACGTTCAACCGCTTGATGGCCAAATAATGAAAGAGAGGAGTGCCTGTTGACAGGGATTACATCTTGCCTTTTGTTCTGAATACATAGAGAGGAACAAATGACCTCACAGGTTTCATGCCTGTGTCTGGCAGGGAACAACTGTCCCCATCCTGTACAGCTTTGTCTTCCCCTTGTCTACTTTCCTACAGATAAAATAGAGACCTTTGGGCATTACAAAATCATAGCAAATTATGGAACAGACAGAGGCCAAATAGCATTAATATTAAAGCAAGGTTTTCTCATGTATCCCTTCTTGTAAAATGCATATGATGAACTACTTGTTGACTTCCAAAACAAGACAAGTGGTCCAAGAATGTCCATCCACTCTTCTGATCACTCTTTTGAAAGCATATATTGCGAAAGCACAATGTCACTTATTTTACAGCAAAGGGTGCACTGGTTGGAAGTGCATCAGTCGAAATAAAGCATTCTGAAGCAGTGACCAACAGAAAACATTACCTGACCAAGACATAATGGCACAAAAACAGAAGGAAACTAAGGGCCTGCACATTGTCAGTGTTTGGCAGCAGAATCCCACCCCAGGAGTGAACACACATGTTCGAGGAAATGCCAAACCCAGAGTCCTCCTTCACACCTGCAGAATTCAGGGAAGATTTGGGAGGGGGAGGAGGATTCAGAATTTCACAAATGAAAGCATTTCAGGGTTCAGATTTGCCACCCAAATGCTGCTCCTCTCCTGAATAATTCACCCCTCTTGATTACTCCTGCCATATTTGTTTGCCCTTGACTCATCCATTATTGAGCAGTCTCCAGTGCTCTGGTTACCACTCCGCAGAAGCCAGAGCAGATACCTGGAGGGGGCTTCCAGGAGTTCCATGAGAGCCCACCAATCTTGAGGTGGACCTCCTTTTGCAAGCTGTCCACTCCTCCATTGTCATTCTGTTACTCATGGTGGCAGTGGTGTATGTAGTGTAGGCGACCTGCTGATATGAACTGCACTGGAAGTTTCCTTAACATTGATGACCAAGCATTCCTTAGCACACCCAGGGACTGCAGATGGAAATTAGCTAGTAGCTAAATCTGGTACAAAGCATCTTTCCTCTTTTTTGAGATTAATGTATTTTGTACATGGTCCCTGATGTAAATAAATTTAATCAAAAAATTAATAAATAAATTGGCCTGAACCCCAAGACACCACACAGAGGAATTCATGGAGTCAGAAAACATACTGCATCTCTAAACTGAAATTTGTCATGAACCAGACAACATGATTTACACGCTTGGCAACTTACACAAGGATCACCCATCTGTTTCCTTTTCTTGCCCTTTGCAGTCTTCCAAAATAGTCAAAAATTGGGGTCCCTCGGGCTGCCACTGATCCAAACTCAAATAAAACTGTAGATTGGGTGAGTTTCAGCGTTAGAACCCTTTCCAAGACCATGAGATTTCCAGGTTATCTTCGGCTAAACTTCCACCATTCACTTCTATTGACATGATCAAATACATCGAGAGGGACCTGATCACCAAGCAAGATTCCACACCACAGCAACGTCAATCACGTTCACACGCTGAATGGGATTCACAGTTGTTGCCCTGGTGATGCCAGTGGGCGAGGGGTCTTGGCTGCTGTCAGTCTCCCAGCCCTCACTGGCAGCAGGGAAAGTGCGAGACGAGAACTGACGAGACAGATGCAGAGCTGTCAGATCATCCCTGATCGTTTTTTTTTTTTTTGGTGCTCCAGAAGACACACAGACCTGCCACCATGTCCTCCTGATCAGCTGCGATTAGAGAGCGTTCAGAGAGTTTAACACGCCGCAGTGATGTGTGAAATACCAAGAGGGCAAGAGCATGCCGGCTTCTGCCTGTGAATAGGGTAAAATGTCAACTGCCCTGACAGTCCATATCGCAAGATGCTATTGGCCACAGAATTACGCAGACAGACAGAGCTGAGTTTGCAGATGCTGCTGATAATGTCTGTGAATATTGGATTCCCCTATTTTTATTGAAGGAGGGCCCAGCTGGAGGATTCAGCTGAAGGTGTCTCATGACAACAAATGAAAGATGGTATTTTTCATTTACCTAATTCCTTTCATCTTTAAGCCATTCACACAAATGAGGTAGTCCTTGAACAGATGCAGATCTTCGGCAAAGGTACTCTTGTTGCCTCCTACCTGGGATTTGATCTCGTAATTCATGTTGTCTTAAGCATCACTCCAGCACTAGAAATGGGGTCCCTTGAGATAAAGAGGCTTTCATAATTAAGATAAACAGAGAGCTATCATGCAGTGCACTGACGTATCAGAGAAAAGCAGGCAGGAAGGTTGACATTGCCTCATCATCGTTGTTAGCGCAGAGGAGATCGTTCAGGGGAGTGTTGGGGGCGCCCCTTCAGCATGGCTGCAGTGGTTTCTAAATGTCAAACAAGCACCAGAGAGGAGTAAACAAGTGACATCTTGGCTTGAAGCTTTTTTTAGAATTTCACGCCCTGATTGTGTCAAAGGCTTTTTAAAAAAAAAAAACGCTCCATGCTGCATTCCTCTCGTTGGAGTTCGTCACAGCGAATTGTCACAGCTCTACGGGTTGGGGAGGGGCAGTCGTTAGGGAGCCTGGATTGGTGGGGTGTACCCCAATTCTACACAGCCCACAGAAAACACACACACACACACACACACACACACACACACTCACCCTGAGGCCTGACTCATTACAAACATCTAACCTCATTTAAGCACGTATCAATGCACACTCTATACAAGTTCAATTTTCACTGAATCAGATTAGAAATGTAAGGGTAAGTCAGTTTGGCGGTCATGAAAACACACCCAGGGAAAGTGACAGACTCAGTGCTCCTGCTCACTTCCCATGGCCCGTGTCCTCCCAGAGCTCTCAGCAGGAGTCTCATTCACCTTCTCACATTGAGCTGAGGGAAATGATTCAGTGACTTAAGTCTTTTTGTTGCAAGTGATATAATGTTGGAAACAGAAAACAGATTTGCCAATCACTCAAAATCATTGCAACTGACGTGCATTTGTATTAATAAGGAAATCAGGTTCAAGACCATTACCGGTATTAAAGGTAAGGTCTCTGCCTCTTCTATTTATTCACACAGGTTCACACACAAACTCCCCTCCTGTGTTGCTGCCCACATCTCTGGCACTGCCCAGCAAAGGGGAGCAAGGCATAGGAGTATTACAAACATTAAGCATTATTGGCATTTAGCAGAAGCTCTTATCCAGAGCGACTTAGATAGGTTACGATCTTTTACGTGTTACCCATTTAGAAAGGCAATTCTGGGTTAAGTACCTTGCCCAAGGGTAGAACAGCAGTGCCCCAGCAGGGAATAAAAACAGCAATCTTTTGGTCCTGCTCCTTACCACTACGCTACAATGCCACCCCATTTGTGGAAGTATAGTACTACTTAGCATAGCAGTTGAGCTACAAGCCACCAGTCACCATTAACTGCTCGGGCAGATCCTCTTCAGCACAAAAAAGGCACAGAACTGAAATCCCATCATGCTGTATCTCCCCCTGGCAGAGAGTATCCGGCAGTATTTCCTGTCCCATATATAAAAGTCTGCTCCCCGCGTCTCTCCCACCGCAGTCACCAAGGCGATCTGGATGATCGGATGCCACCAATCACCTCGCCAGGCAAAATGGAGCTGACAGGCAGACGGGGCGACGGCTTCGATTTGAAAACATTGTAATAATACAGTAACGCGCCTCCCTGGCCCTGAAGTGGCTGTGTGAAGTCCCGGCGCGGGCGACCAGGGCAGCGAGAGTCGCATTCGCGCCTTTCTGCCGTTGTGTTTTATTCACTCCGAACAGAGACATGCTACTTAGTTTGGTTTGGACTATTCTGGGATTGCAAGCTACATTTCCAGCATGTTGCCTACCCGACAATTTTTTTTTTGTCTCATTGTGGCAATTATTGTCTCATATGATGGAGATTCACGTTCTGCCATTCACATGTACAGTACCAGTCAAAAGTCTGGGCACACCTGATTAAGATAATGGGAAACATACATTCAGACATTTTGATCTGAAGACTTATGGTTAAATGCTTGAAATTTGTTTCTAAGACAATTATAAACAGTGAAGTCGATGCCTATGTATGAATTTATTTCCAAAAATTTGTTTTTTTTTAATATTTTTGGCTACTCTGAGGGATCTAAAATTTAAGATAGTTTTGATGTAACACTTTTTGGACACTCCATAATTCCATTTGCGCTATTTTAGTTTTGATGTCTTTACTATTGTTCTAAAATGAGGAAAATAGTAAAAATACAGAAAAACCCTTCTATGAGTAGGTGTGTCCAATCTTTTGACTGGTACTGTACAGTACACTTAATACAAATACTAATGCCACATCCCTGAGATACATGTTGACTTTTTCCAATACGTTATAATGGACATATTTTGGACATATTGGTTTAAGACAGGCAAAAAGAATGCGTCTTACACAGGCTGGTTTGAAGACGAAACACTACGACGCTTTCAGTGGAGTTCAAAGTCACAACAACGCTTTTGTCTTGAAACCCTCTGACACAGCCTATAAGCTTTTCAGATTCCGCTGCCAAATCCTTCCCTGGTCTAACGCTCAGTGGAGTGTTGGAAAAAAATAAAACAAAACAAAAAATATCAAAACATTAAAATTGAGAGCAGAGAAGATGTCAGATTAATAGCAGGGTACTGATGGGAAGGAGGACTTTGTAGTGATAAAGAAGTTGGGCTTACACCCTGAGGGCTCTAGGTTTTAGTGTCTGATAGGACACTGCTATGGAACATGATACTCAACCTGCCTCACATAATAAGATTATAGGCCTACCATTTAGGTATGTTTTTGCTCCCTCCAATGTGGATACTCTTAAAAGACATTTTTAAAATAAAATCATTTCCGAAAATAAGACAGCGCAGGTAATAATTTAATGGTTCAGCATAACAGCACACAAAAATACATGCGTGACCCAGATGTAACTGTGAAAGAATGTAAGCTAAGCAGGCAGACCTGCAGAAGGACATCCACCCGGTAAACAAATAATAATAACTGTGTGCAGTAACAGTTGTCATGACACGACACCTTTCCAGGAGTGTGTGGGTCTCTGGGGCGGACATCATAGCTGCTGTGCCCTGATGAAGTTTGAGCAGGTGCCAGGTCTGCCATCAGCATTTCCTGAGTGTGTGGTCCATGCAGACAGGGAGGAGGGAGAGGGAAAGAGAGAGAGAGAGAGAAAGAGAGAGAGAGAGGTGTGTAGACACCCACTGCCCATCCCAATGAAAATATATGTCAACATACAAAAGAAACTCACACATACAAACACACACACACACAGATATATATGTGTATGTAGATGCATAGATGTTCTATGCATTTGCTATATATATAGCAACATATAGCAATATAGCCAACATAGCATATACTGTGTAAACCCATACTGCATATAATATGAATATATCATAGTAGCATGGAATGATGTAAGTTATTGCTGCATTCACATACAGAATTAAATTTCTTGCTAGAGAGTAACAATGTCTAATGTACTTGTACTAATACTGTGTGGCGTGTATTCAAGTGTGTGTTCAAGTCTTTATTTCTTGTGGTGATGCATTATGCTGCATCATAAGAGCAACACTTTTTTTCTGGCCACACCTGGCCCAGACCAGGGCTTCATTTCACCCTAGCTTCCCTCCCTATCACTTATTTATAACTTTATCTTTATCAGGAGGGCGCTGTAGAGCAAGACCATTATCCTCACTTTTCAAAACGTACACATCATTTTTCGCTTTTAATTCATCTCAGGCATTTGAATTATGGGTCCATATTTTAATTAGGGCCAATCACTCATCATCCTTCAAACACTGTGAAAAAAACACATTCAGTTCCTGACTCCAGAGGAAGCTGTGTGTGTTTAAAGATTAATGCAAGCCCTGCTCCGTCACTGTGAATCCGTCAATGCTGCGAGATGCACCAAACCGTCCACACCAGCGTCTCACGACCTGAACATGCAAATGTAGGTCATCGTGGCTATGCTGACGAGCCGGGGTAAGGGGGGGGCCGGGGGTAAGGGGGGGTGTTTAGGGATGACAACACCGCCCCCCCCCCGACTCCCCCCAACCCCCGTCTAATGTCAGCAGAATCTACCCTCCCTGCTGGCAGCCACCAATGAGGGGACACACCTCCCTCCCTCCTCGTGTCACCAACGGACAGCGCTCAAAACAATGCAGTTTGTCCCCCATGCCTGTGCCAATCCGATGCGTTCCCGGGGCTTATTAGGGGTGTCATCCAGGCCACCCGAAGTGCCACCCAGGTGGACAGCATGACCTCATTCAGTTCCTGGATTGTGTGTGTATATATATATATATATATATAAAAATATACATAAATGAATGCCACACTGCGTGCCATGTGTATTATTTCCGTTCCTGGTAACATCGACGTCCTCACAGAGACGTGGAACGGCCGGGGAGAAAATGGTTGATATCACGTGGGCACGCTGGGTGAAATAACGTGAGTTTGTTTTTTGTTAACTTCATCAAGCGGCCCTCACATTCTGCCTGGCACGGCAGAGAGACAGCAGCCAGCGCACCCAGCGAGAAAGAGCTTAGGCAAGCCTTTGCGGTCACTTGCTCTTAGTCTGAGGTGCTGGAGACCCAATTAGAGCCCTGCAGATCCGGGGCCTGGCATGTCAGCAGTCTGCACACGCAGGCCTCAGCGGTTTTTTTGTGAGCAGATCTGGGCTGTGTCTCCTTTGGAGGCGCTGTCACCCGCGCCCCCTCAGGGGTCAGCCCTGATTGGGGAGGCGTCGCGGAGTTTGACGGCTGCCGTGAGAGCCAGCAGACAGTCCCCGGCTCTCTCCCCTCCTCCTCCCCCCTCCCCCCTCGACATGCCATCCTCGCAGGGCCCTGCAGGGCTCATCAGGCCGGGGTCTGGTGTTGCGCTGTGGCCCGGACGAAAATTACCAGCCTCGGAGTCCTGGCGCAGTCGTCATGGCGATGCACCCGGCTCCCGCCTCATCCCCTCTAATTCCCCTTGATGGGAAGGAAGAGCGGTCAGAGAGGGAGAGAGAGAGAGAGAGAGAGAGAGAGAGAGAGAGAGAGAGAGAGGGAGGGAGAGAGAGGGAGGGGGAGAGAGAGAGAGGGAGGGAGAAGGAGAGAGAGAGAGAGAGAGAGAGGGAGAGAGAGAGGGAGGGAGAGAGAGAGAGGGAGGGAGAGAGAGAGAGAGAGAAGAGAGAGAGAGAGAAAGAGAGAGAGAGAGAGGGAGAGAGAGAGGGAGGGTGAAGAGAGAGAGAGAGAGGGAGGGAGAGAGAGAGAGCGCAGGTTGGGAGTGGAGTGTGCTTGAAGGGTCTGCAGTAAGGATGGAGTTTGGAGGAAGCGGAGGGTGGGGGGTAGGGAACGGCGGGGGGGGTATGCTCTTTTGACTTCTTAAAGAACTGCGGGTGCATGGGTGGGCATATGCTTCCCATCGGGACCTGTCTCCAGCATGGCACTAAGCCACGTGAAGGGGAAAAACACTGATTTTTAGCTAGTATTTTTTTTTCCCTGTGGGGTCCCCTCCACCACTCCCACAGTGCAGCTCCACTCCCTGCTTAACCCCCACTGTCCCACCCCTGGCCATACCCCCCACCCTGTTTCCCAACTGCCAAAAACACCACAGATTACAGCACACTGATACCATTGGCCCACAGGCATGTACAGTACAAAGCCTTGCACTGATTTGCCTTTTCCGAAGTGATAGTTGCAAGAGGAGCACAGGGCTGACTTTCACTCAGGGAATTGCACTGTATACCTTAAATCGTACTAAAGGTATGTGGTTTTGAAAGAAAACAAAAATCCAAGGAAATGTGGTCGGATGGACAAACATTTAAGGTTAAGCCTTGACATGAGGTACATCAGCTCAGGGGTGCATAACTAATTTTGAGATAGATATGCATGTTAAGTAATTATACGGTTAATGTCAAGATTTTGTAAATATTAATTGTTGTCATCATCATGATAATCATGTTTTAACAATGATCAACCATTAAGCATATCACAGCTCCAGGTGATTAATTTATACATATATAAAAATATATGAAAACATGAAAATATACATTAAATGAGTAAATATATATTAGCCTGGTCTGACACTGTTGCTTATTTAACTTGAATGGATACACTTCTGTTCTCTTGTGCTGGAAGTTGTTCTGGATAAGAGCATCTGCTAAATGAATGTAATGTAATGTAGTGTAATGTATATCATTTTATGTCGGTAAGTCTGAAAGGACAGGAGTGTTTTTTTTGTCATTCATAGAGACTGTTTTGTGTCTGTGGGTGGTTGCTGATTGACACTAATCACTTCTGTCATTCCCCTTCTCCTGGAGCGATGTCTGGACTCTCTCACTCAAAACCCTTACTATAACATTTCAAACCCAGGCATTTTAAAATTTCTGTCCTATCCACATATAACACCAATCTCTACTGTAGCTGAGTGCCCGGACATGTCTATCCAGACAGCCTCAGCCTTGGTCATTGACGTGGATATCCCAGGCCCGGTGCTGTTGACTGCTGGCTGGGGTTAAATGGGAGTTATGAGCGCATGTTAAATTTGACAGCAGCTTAACACGCAAAGGTGTGGGGCTGCAGGGTCCCGAGGACACAGTGCTCTGATGTTTGTGTCAGTATAAAACACATCTCACTGCCTGCCTCCAAAATCCCATTTCACATGGAGCTACCACAAAGACAGCAGGGCCTGCGAGTGAGCACACACACACACACGCGCACACACGCACACACACACACACACACACACACGTTCCCTCATGCACACTCATGCAAACCCACATATTGAACTTACAGTTGCATGCAAACGTTACACACTCAATCACACTCCCTCACTGGTACAAGCACACACACATGGATGCACACATAGACACTCATACGCACGCATGCATGCATACATGCGCATAAACACAGGCACACACACTCATACACACATACACACACCCACACATACTCTCCTATAAGCTCACACATTACATTACAAACTTGCATACACGCAAACATTTCACGCTGAATCATTCTCACGGGTAGAAGCACATGCATACACATGGATGCACAAATGCACGTACGCACACACACACACACACACACACACACACACACACAGGAATACGAATGTCTTCTGTGTTAGCGCACGTGTGCATGAGAGCACAGGCCGGTGCCCGGACCTGGCCTCCGTGTGACCCAGCCGACCTGCACGCTTTAGTGGCTGCACCGCGCCCCAGCCTCTCACCCGTGAGAACAGCAGCACGTACGCCGGCCCCTTTCTCCGCACGACACCGCCCACTCTTCGCTTGCTTACTACCTGTTTTACAATGCTGATGAGCTCCGGCGCGCAGTCACGAACGTGCTGCCCTCCCGGCGACCCGGGGCGTGGCGCCCGCCGCTCTTTCTGCTGTCGCCGTTTAGGTGCCCCACTTGAGGGAAACGACGGCCTGAGCACTGTTTGACCCTGCAACCTTCTGGTTAAAAGTCCAGTTCCCGAAGTAACATACCACACTCAACAACCACCCCCACCCCCACTGGCTGATAGAACTGAGAGAATCGTCCAATCCGCAAACGGAAGGAAACAGGACCCGCTGCACCACGGTGACCCCCTTTGTCACAAAGCCCTCAGTCTGAGGTTCTTCAGCAGCAATGACTTTCGGCAGGGCAGGAGACAATTTAGAGGTGACACCCTTGAATCCCCCAAATGTCTCATTGCTAGGGGTCTCCCAGTCCCGCTTGATCGCCAGACTCTCTCTCGTTAACGAAACCGTGCGTCCGCCCTAATTAAAGTGCTGGGGGCCTGGCGTAACGAGCTGATGAATAATTAGAAGATTGTGGAAAAATTGTGCAGCCAGGGTGGCAAATCTGGAAGGACAAGTGCTGAAAACCAGGCGAGAGGCATTAAGACCGCAGTCACTCAAATCTGTGAACTCGGCCAGCGGCTTTAACACTAAGGCCTGTGCGACAAGACGAAGGAAAAAAAAACACCCAACGCTGGTGGCTGCCCGGACCCTAGTCACCCCCCCAGGGCAGATTAAAGAAACAAATAAATTGCCAGCAATGAATGAATCCATAAATATGGCGTTCGGCACTGAATGCTAATCCTCTGGCCTTTGTGTGCGTTACAGCATGCAGGAGTGGGCCAAGTCTGGCCCGAGCGACTCTTTCACCGCAGGACATCAGCAGTCTTCCCACCCTGCTAACAAACAGGAGGTCAATTACACTCCACTCCCTTCTCTCAAACAACATCCTCAGCACCACTAAAAATGCTGTAACCATTACATGGTGAAAATGAAAAACGTTATGACACATGTGAAACATCTTTGTTTCCCTTAAAAAAAAATTCACTTGTATCTCTACTAGCTAGCTTGTACCTTGTCTGGCCAACAACTGAAACTTGGTCATTCAACGCTTCTAATATTGTTGACTCCTCATATGGCTGTTTGCTTGTGTCGCACTCTGCCTCACTTGAAAGTTCTGTCTGCTAAATGAATAAATGTATAAATGTAATGTAACATCACTCCCTGCGCTGGACGGAATTTCCAATAATTATGTCCCAGTGTGTCTCTATCTAATTCTTGAGGTTTCAGATTGAAAGGATCTTTTGTTTCAGCACCAGGTGCCTCGATCATCCTAGTAACAGACACACCTTCATGCTGCATGCATGCAGTGGAGTACAAAGGACAAAGAAGCAGGTGTATCTCACCACAATGGCAGATGTCATGGAGGGAGACACCGAAGGCACTCATAAATTATAGATGACAATATACAAATGCAAAATCAACAAACAGAGGAGAATCACTGGCACCGCTTATTCTATTTTCAGATGACTTTACAGTGAGAAATGGCTGCGGGAACGGGGAGATAAAAGGGCCAGCAGCTCGGTGACACACTTTCGGTAGCTTAGCCAATAGCGGTGGTTCATTAGTTGGGCAGGGAGGCGGGACTCCTGGAGGCAGATAAGGAAGTGGAGGAGGGCCTCGGGACGGCCCCCCTGCAGTCTGCCAATCAGGGCCTTAATTAGGGCTGCCCTTCCCTGGTCAGCAAGGTTGGCCGCTTCCCTGGGTTATCTAACACCGCGTCCGCTTTTGCTCTTTTCTCTGCCAGCTGTGCCACTCCGCCCGGGCAGCACGTCTCAGAGGAGTGTTTGCGATCAAAGACATTACAAAAAAAAAGATTAATGATCCTGTCAGGGTTTCCGTCTCTGTGTCTGCCTTTTGTTTTTCAGAGTGCTTCTGTTGTTGTGATTGTGGTGTTTTGGTGAGTCTTTCACCGGGGGCACAAATATAAAACATTGTGTGTTGATATGGTGTTCCCAGAGGCCACATTAAGTGCCAAGACTCACGCATCGGAACTGTGTCTCGCACTCTGATGACCTCAAGCAACCTCACGTTTTTGTTTTTTTTTCCCCCCCACTCGTACATTTATCTCAACATCATTTATGATACAAATCTACTGTTGACTGCGCCAATGCAACGTATACATTACATTAGATTTTTGCCATTTAGCAGATGCTCTTATCCAGAGCAACTTCCATAGGTAACATTTTTTACATGTTATCCATTTATACAGCTGGATATTTACTGAGGCAAATCTGAGTTAAGTACTTTTCCCAAGGATACAGCGGCAGTTACCCAAGTGGGGACTTGAACCAGCAACCTTTTGGTTACGAGCCCTGCTCCTTATTACTATGCTACACTGCCACCCCGTATATGAGAGAGAATCTTAATTATTTAACAGAAGAGTACAGGTGAGAATTACAATTCAACACTTCCTCCCAGCCACTGGTCCTCTAAGTCAGATCTCCATCTCTCATCCCTCCAACCCCCTTACATATTGCACTTACTGTAATTGATGTTGATTCACCTGTGTACATATGAATAAATTAACAAACTATATTTAACCTTGGGGAACCAACATCAAAACATCACTTTCTCAGCTGCGGATCTTTTTGGAGGTTTCATAGGACACCTAGGATACATAGGATGTGAGGATTCCCAGGTGTGGTTGCCTGGTGCCCGTGACAGTGGTTCTTCTTGTTTCCACAGCGACAGGAAGAAGCACAAGAACTACCACAGGCACAACAGATACAGTAATGAGACACAAGTCTAAAATCCTTTTTATATACTTGAGAACAACAGAGAGGGCCTTGCAACAAAGTCAGCAAACTAAAATTGGTTGATACTTTCACAATGAATCATCATCTCCCAGAGAGTCCCTTATAAAAATAATAAGAGCCAAATTTTGAAACAAAATGGAATCTTACAATCCTCAGTCCACAAGAGAGAACCAGAAGATGAGGACAATACTGGGGTAACAATGCAACAATGCAGGGCTTGTACAGCTTGCATTGTGGACCCACAACCTCATTCCAGTCAAGGAGAAGGAGAAACTACATTGTTAATCTCCACTGTTTTCTGTGTCTGAGTGTTTTCTCTCAAGCCGTTCCCACCAATTAAGCCCTATTTCCCAAACCATTTATTTAAATACATGTCCACCTATTTGTCTCGTATTCTGTTGCTCTTAGTTAAACAAATGGGGGAAAAAGACAAAGCACACATTAAAAATAATAAGCAGGCTCGTGAAACGCGGAGCAGAAAATGAGAATCTTTTTAAAAGCAGGCAATGATAAACGAGGGATAACTTAGTATTGCAAACTTCCCTCTCATTACGACCTCTCTTAGCATTCATCATTCTGATCTGCATCAGTATGTGAACAATATGTGACAGAGTCGGAGAAAAAGAAAAGCAGCTACGATTGTTAACCTACCAATTATATCATTAAGGCGTGCTTTTATTAGAACTGCGCCCAGAGCCGAGCGGTTCCACGTAAGGGCATTACTTTTTTGTTGTTCCGTGCGGTGCACAATGTGATTAAGTATCCGAGAGTCGGCAATATGTCACTCTCTCGTTCACTGGCTCTCGTCATTTTCCACATATATTAATGTCCGCATGTCACGTTGCTTGTGTGGCGAAAGGGGAAGCGCATTCGTCCCTGTTCCAAATGTGGGCTAGGGGTAAAAAACTTGAGCCTTAGGCAATCAAAGAAACACAACAGTGGCACTAATGCTGATGAGTACTGATCACAGTCGCTGGTCATTAAACTAATAAGGCTATATTCAAATTAGCCTTGGCTCTCTTTTTTTTGCAACGCACAGAAGAGGGGGATCCGGCTTTTAATCAGATGTTTAGTTCCCTCGTTAACTACGGAGCTAATTGGAAGGACCATTCTCGTGTAATGCGAAATTATTCGGCATCTGTCAAGCAAAAGACTTACTTTTGTTGATGTTGTTTTGTGATTTGCACGCTAAATTTTTTTTGTTGAAATTGTCATTACTCTTTTTCCTGATTGCCTTCAGAGGGGGCGTGTTCTGTGTGCTTTGAAAGACTATTGCAGCAAGCTTATGAGAGAAAACAAACATAAAACATGCAGACCAAAGTCACCTAGATGAACTCTAAATATGTAGGAGAATACATATTTAATAAGGAGAATACGTATTTTATAAATGTGTATTCTCCTCGGACAAGATGTGATATGTCACTACTTTCTCGACTTTTGCCTCATCGTGTCTGCCTTCCCAAGCTTCGATGGGGCTTCATACAGTAAAATTTTATTTCGAGTCTCTTTAAAGCAAACTGTCGATGGGGAAAAACAAACGGCTACAGCCCCCCAATTTTAATTAGCGCCCAATCCTTCGTGGAATGAAATTAGAGATTGCAACATATTTATCCTCTTAAATTCATTCCCTCTTACGCTGCAGTTTTAAGCGTGTTGTAATCTGAATTAGAATCCCACTTTTCCGATTAGCTTGAAGTCATCACAGTCAGCTCAACATTTGCTAAAAATGTGCTTCTCCACTGCAGATGAGACAGAATTATTTTCCAGTGTTTTTCCAAACATTGTGGGGTAGGGTAAGTTTACTAACATGATATGATATGATGTGTTCAACTTAAAATAAACCACAGAGAGGTTTGCACTGAACACAAAACAATTATATCGGCAGTCTTTTTCAACAGACAGGTGTATTATTTCCCAACATATTTACAGTGTATTCAATATACAGTACCAGTCAAACGTTAGGACATGCTTACTCATAGAAGGGTTTTTTTCTTTTTTTCTATTTTTAATATGTTTTTTTCTATTTTCCACATTTTAGAATAATAGTAAAGACATCAAAACTATAAAATACCACAAATGGAATTATGCTGTCACCAAAAAGTGTTAAACAAAGCAAAACTGTCTTATATTTTAGATCCTTCAGAGTAGCCAAAAATATTTTTGAAAAAAATTTTTGGAAAGACATTCATACGTAGGTATCAACTTCACTGTTTATATTTGATTAAGAAACACATTTCAAGCATTTAAACATAAGTCTTCAGATCAAAATGTCTTTGAATGCATGTTTCCCATTATCTTAATCAGGTGTGTCCAAACTTTTGACCGGTACTGTATGTATTTGCATGATAACATGATACATGTGTGTAATGCGTATACCAAATGTAGGGAAGTGTGGGCTAGTGGGGCGTTCTGCAGTCTGGGAACAGAGAGTGCTGCCTGATGCAAACAGTCGAAATCCCAAACCCTGTGAACGGTGAGGGTAGCCTTTGCAAACTGAGCCTCTTTGTAGAGTAACTTCAGCAACGTTCAGCCTGTAACCTGCGCCAAACCCCGTCCACAAAGCCCGACCACATATATATGGTGCATGCATGATTGTACCGCATTGCGTACAGCCATGGAGATTTAAAACCGTTTTTATGGGAAAAACAGAAAAGAAATGAAAATAAAGAGAAACCGTGCATGCCTCTGTACCACTTCAATAAGGTGGCCTACTGGCTACACTACATTAACAGAATTTATGTTTATGGTACCATTTGGGTTCATATTCCTGCCAAGTTTCATGGAATTCTGACAAAGAATGTCGATTTCGCAGCCATTGAAATATCAGCCCCTTTTACTGGGTGACTCTGATGTTGCGGCTAACTGGAGTGTCCCAGCTAAGGGCCATTACGTACCAGCTGACTACTGCATCATTGCATCTGCACTCAAAAACAGCGCTGACTAAATGCTGACCACTTGATGTGTGTACCGTACATGTTGTGCCATTTGTGGTTTCAGGCAAGCCTTTTGTATCACGTTTCTGTCACACATAGCTTAAGAGCTGTAGAGAACAGAAAAATTTGATCCCAACATGGTAGCTCAGCCACATGAGGTGTATAGAGCTCTGTTTGTCACTGTCCAGATTTCATCCATTCTTGTTCAATAGTTTAGATCGTCTAAAACCTTTTAAGCTTTGTCCCCCCAAAAGTACGGAATATAATCACTAGAAAATTGCTATCTGACTCTGGTGCTTAGTATTAATTGCAGTGCATTTTTTTTTCACATCAGTTTAAATACCCAATACAAATGAGGTATGCAGAAACGATATATTAAGTGAATTAGCTGTTCTGAAGTGAATATAAAGAAAACATATTGCAATCTCTTTTTTATCACTGCCACGAATGGTAAATAAACAGTTCATGTCTATAGCTTTACATGATCCTCTCTTCAAATTACAGGTACTGTAGGTTAACTGACCTTTTGCACAATGTAAAATGGAATTGCGTTCGAGAACATTTCACATTTATGACAGTGGAGGCTGGAGGAGGATGGCAAAGGTCCCAGACAACCGTTTGGGTGTGACGTGCGCTCAAACCAGAGGGAAGTCTAATTCCTGTCATACCTTTACTGCTGTGTTGTCACAGCTGTGTTTGTCACCCTTACAGCTAACTATTTAATGACTGTTTAAGAGCTAAGGTTAAACGTTATCTGAGCGCTTCCTTGCCGTGTTTATTTCACTGGTGCTCTGCACCCGCTCCCCTGCCTCTGGCACTGTCTGGGGCCTGTCCAATAAGAGCCCAGTCATTGGCTGCCCTCTGCCCTGAGATGCAGCCCAGGCACACACTGTTTAGATATGCGTCTGATTGGCAGGGCCCCCAGGAGGGCAGGGTCAGTGCCACAGGGCTGGACTGTGAGTCCAGCACTAATAAAATTAACTGTTCTCATTTTCACAACAGTTTCCTGGGTGGGAAGCTCCTCACCTGTGGTCTCTCTTATGAGGGGAGGGGGCAGTCTCACCTGTGCGAGTGGTGAATGTCACGGTCCGTGCTGACATCTCGCTGCAATCACCTCATTCCACCCCAGCTGAGAGGGTTAGTGGAAATGGCTTTGTGCTTCTGTTTTCCTGTGTTTTTTTTCTTCTTCTCTCCGGAGAACGGGAGCAGTAAGGCTTACTGACTACGACAGCTCCCCAGGCCGGAGGGGGGGTTTTGCGGGCCAACACTGACCCTAACGAGCAGGCCCCGGACTGGGGGAAGGGGCGGGGCATCATTACCACCCATTATCTCCCCGGGAGACAGGTAAGAGAAAGGAGAGGGTCACAACCCTCGTGGAGCAGAGAGGCCAGAGACACTAACGAGACCTGACGAAGGGCCTTTGGAAACATATTCTCCAGGACCGCGCCATTTACCGCCCTGAGAGGCCCTGACGCAGCCCGGCAAAGACAGATTACCTTTTTACTGTGGTAAATTGGTTCAGAGGGCAAGGCAGGATCGCTGCGCACACGACCTTAACCGGACCCCCTGGGGGGAAAATGCACTCTGCACAGTGCATTGTGGGAAATAAGTCTGGGGTCTTTACCTACCTACAACCACTGAATGATTCCTCTTGTTTATGAGTTAGCCTGGTCCCACATCCACACGAGGTGTAGATGTTTGTCTAGGCTGTGTTAAACGTCATGTGTTAAAAGTACCATATGGGGTTAAAATGTGTCAAAAGTTGGTGGTCACAGGGTTTTTTTTATTATTATTTATAGATCAATACATTTCCAACCGTACTAATACAAAACTAAAAATATGCAAGACTCAGTCACATGAGACATTGGAGACAACGGCACTGTTCTCACTGGCTTGCCATATACATCTTTTGGTATTTATCATATTAGGAATGAAATTGAATTATATGTTGCTTTTAGTGATTCCTTCAATCAATTTTCAATACATAGGTAATAACAAGAAAACATATCAACTTACATGCATCCTGGGAGAAAATACTTAGTAGAGTAGAAAATCCATCAGTTCAAAGCGCAAGCTCAAATGAAGGATGGTGGCTCTGTGATATCATTGACATCACATTACATTAAATGCTGGATTAACTGTTCCCTGCTTAACAACGGAACCACCATATCATTTTGTTTTCTGTTCTGTTCCTGCAGTTGTGCCCCCTTCAATGTGAAAAGAACACCAGGTTGGTTGTTACTGATTAGCAGGTGAGTCAGTTTTTTAAAATTAAATTCCATCCTTAGTGCTTTTTACCCAATTTCCTGTCCCTTTTGTTTTGAGGTTCGCAGACAAGAGGTCTGACTTAATGACGTGTGCTTATGGGATGAACAACAGGACTCGAGTAAAACAGCTGTTTCAAATAAATCAGGCCGATGTGTACCTACAGCCTGGGACAATAGTGGATTTAAGGGGAAACCACTTGTGTAACTGGGGGTTTCAATCAGCATGCAAACCCTTGACCCAAAGTGCAACTGTCTATTAAGGGTAAGGTTTTCCAATCACCTGTTAGAAAGATTTCTGTGGTGTGAGTGACCAATAAAGACTTCTCCCAAGATTATTTTAAAAAGTGTGTATTGTGCAAGTCTCTTTCCTTGGTTCACTCCCTTGCAGCCAGGACAGTTTCCTTTGAGGTGTGTCTGGTGTTTAGCTGTTCTCTCAATCAAAACAGTCATGTCTTCACAAAGCAATAATACCTGTGCACTGACACTGGTCACTTAAACAATGTGCTTCTACTATGTAAGTGTACATTTTAATAGTTATTATTATGAGATATGTCGTTATTTCAAAATGTTACAAGTCTTAGTAACCCTAACACTATTCCCCAAACCCCATCCAACTGCATCTGACACAATATGATCATCACAAAATTTTACTAATGTAGAAATTATGTAATGTTTGGTACTTACATTGTTCTTTTTAAGTAATAACACACATATTTGGTACGAAAGGTAAAAATTCATCCATTATCTCAGACCGGCAGGAGTGTCATTAACACCCATTAGAATTGTATTTCGTTTTATTCCTAATAATGTATGAGAGATTTTTTTTCTGGTGCTGGGAAAATGCTTCTCTGTTGAGTGTGATTTCATGCTTAATCATGTGACATTTCCTGGCCTTGAGTGTGCAATGCTAAGGGCACATTGGACGATTTGTTCCTCTACTTCACATGAGTCATGGGAGGACATCAGCTCAGGAAGCTTGTGCATGCCTTGCTCCCTCAGGAGTTTACTGTGTAATGTACATCTGCAGTCTTTAATCATAAAGCACAGATAAGTTCTGAAAATCGTTGGGTGTGTCTGTGCATGTGTGTGTGCGCATGTGTGTGCACATGTGTGTTTGTGTGTGTGTATGTGTATGCGTGTGTATGTGTGTGTGTGTGTTTGTGTGAGCGTGTGTGTGCGTCTGTGTGTGTGTGTGCATATGGGTGTGTGTGTGTGTATGCGTGTGTATGTGTATATGTGTGTGTGTGTGCGCGTGTGTGTGTATGTGTGTGTGTGTGTGTGTGCGTGTGTATGCGTGTGTATGTGTATATGTGTGTGTGTGTGTGCGTGTGTGTGTGTGTGTCTGTGTGTGTGTGTGTGTGTGTGTGTGTGTGTGCTCATGAGGGATTGATTTGGGCCAGGTCTGAGCGGTGGAGCGGATGGCCTGAGGTCTGCACAGCTGAAGGCCTCCGCCCCGTGGCCCGGGTCAACGAGACACACAGGGGGTCCGACAGCAGGTCAGCTCTCAAAACAAACCTGCCCGTTTCTCCACAGGAAGCACTCCCCCGAACAAGGGCTAGCTGACCCCAGACATCTCAGAAGAGGTACTGCCATGATGCTGAGGGCTGATTAGTACCTGTTGGTTTTCTTTGGGTGGGAAGAAGAGGAAGGTGGGGGCTTTACTATGCTGGGGAGATGATGAGGGGCCAAAATCCCTCCTTCAGCTTCTTACACAGCTCTTTCAGGGTAGCCTCTGTAAGAGGGATGCTGTTGTAACCATGGAGGTAACATGCAATGTGTGTCAGCAGGCAGTACTTTATAGTGAATGAGGCCACAGTCCCCTAACTCTTCCACACACACTGAGCATTGTTATCACAACTAATGGGACACATACACCTTGAATACACACACATAGACACACACACACACAACACGCTCACACAAAAAATTGAAATGTAAACAAAATCAATAATAATGATTGTGATAGGATTAAATGAAGAATCTGCACTGTAAATGATGAACCATGCCACTGAACACCTAGATTGTGACTCTGATTATCCTTGGGGTGTTGACTGATTGCTTTTTATCTCACACATGCCCTCCTGCAGCTGTTATGCATGACAGACATGCGTCGATATTATTGCTGAGCATGTGAGATAATGGGCATGATACAATATGTTACAATCCCAGATTTATGACGGTAATTGTAAAAATGTAGTCATGTAGGAGTGACAACTACTGGAGCAGGAGTCTCCAGACACATTCCTGTTTCTTGATAAGGTGCTGTTTGTGAATTCAGATAACTCCATGCTTTATGAGTATAATAAATGGGAAATATCTGACAACTGAAAGCGCAAGCACTCCCCTATCAGGCTGTTATCTCGTGCTGGTGTTTGTGATTATATTTCGGAGTTCTTGGAATATGGTCACGATTTGACTCTGTGGGTGGCTGTGACATCAGTATTGTAGTTTATTTGAGTTCCACAGCAACAGGTACTGAAGACTCATCAGTAACAACAGCAACCTGAGGGCGCTATCTGTAACTTGTAGAACACAGGTAGCAGCAGTATGGTGTAGGGCTACTAACCAAAAGGTTGCTGGTTCGATTCCCCGCTGGGGCACTGCTGTTGTACCCTTCAGCAAGGTACTTAGCAGACAACTGCTGCAGTAAATATCCATCTGTATAAATGGATAAAAATGGTACCCTATGTAAGTCACTCTGGATAAGAGTGTCTGCTAAATGACAGGTCTTTATGTTGCTAAGTATGTGGCTGATAATCTGACAGTGAGAGAGGGAGACTGAAAGAAAGAGATCAACAGAAGCCTCTTCAGGGCAACTTCAGAAATACTGCAGAGCCCCTTTTATTCCTTAAATTTAGTCTCAGATCAGGACTCACATCCAGCCTAACAGGAGTAGTTTAAAACTGAGAAAAAGGAAGTAGATCAGAGCCAGACATCTACGCCATGAAGGTGACAGATCAGCCTCGCTGGTTGTCGCATCCTGGTACCCCAAAGTTTTGGCAAAAATTTTGCCCCTTCAGAAATGTTAGGGGGGCCCCTGAGTGAACAGACCGTTCAACAGAACAGCTGTCCCTGATGCCACATTGGTGATAAGCGGAAATGTTTCTGTGGGCTCCCACTGAGCGTGGGTGAAGATCGGTCTTATGATAAGATGTTTAAATGTGATTCTCGACTTTTGTCTTTGCCTGTTGGTGGCTTTTTAATGGATTCTTTGGGTCTGTTCATAAGTGCCTACAGAGCCACTTAAAGAAGAACTCTGGTCAGAACATATAATTTCATGTGATACGTATAAAGTCATTCTTTCTGTAAAAAAAAAAAAAAAACACATTTTATGCTGCAGTCAGAGTGCCTGTTTTGCCTGCCAATTCTTGCAGACCAAATGCTTTTCCTGTCTGCACACTGGACAACTCTTTCCTTCCCTGCACAAATGTCCCTGATCTCTTAAACACAGTGAGAATGTGATAGCGACCTATCGCATTATCACATTCTCTGTGGATTTATCTCACTCATTTTATGGACTAGCATTCTTCATTCAGATTGAATAGAATATTGAGGATATAACGGTTTTAAATGGCAGTTCTTTGTGGCTTTATCCAGCAGTGTGACAAAGTGGCTGACAAACTGGACTCGGCTAGACACCCAGGTGACATGCTGCTGTTGTATACTTGAGTATGCTCCTCAACATATGTTACTGCAAGAAGTATCCATCTTTATAAGTGGGTGATGGTCCATTTATCAGGCTGTGTGTGTGTGTGTGTGTGTGTGTGTGTGTGTGTGTGTGTGTGTGTGAGAGAGAGAGAGAGAGAGAGAGTGCACGTGTAAGCCACATAGCTCCTACAAGCAGCTGCCCACAGACTGTGTAATGGAATACTTTTTAAATCCAAGACGTCTGGCTAAGGGCAGTCAGAGGTTAATATGAACATGAGGTCCGTCCAGTGGCCCTCTCTGACCAGAGGTAAAAAGGGAAAACCCCCTTTTGTAACACTTGCAAGGGGGTCAAGAGGTCAGGAGCAGAACGAGGTCTTCCTACTGCTCTCCTGGGAGTATTTTTCTTTAGCAAGAACCAAACTAATAAAAGAAAGTGTTCTTTAGTGTGTAGGTGAAAGACAGGGCAATGCTCTGTTATTATTTCTGGAAAAAAAAGCCTAGACCAAAGTGGTCAGACATCACCCTAGAAAAATCCTTTTTGCTGTTGACCAAGAGAACAGAGAGAAATGAAACTCGCTTTGTAGGACAAAGTTTTCATATTTTGTTTTCTTTCATTGCTAAAGATGACTAATGCGTTCATTTGTGCAATGAAGTTATTGGTTAACACAATTTGGTGTGGTTAGCATCCAGCATCATTATCACCATTGTTTTGAAAGGGTTCATGCACATTTGAGTGGGAGATGAGGTAGCTGGTTCTAAACCCATTAACCAGAGTGGATCACATTAGTGGCCAAGAAGCCGTGATGATAGCTGAACCCATACCGGTAACATTACATTTTCTTAGAACGTACTCTCACCCAGCGCGAGTAACATAGATTTCCTACATGTCATCCATTTATACAGCTGGATATTTACTGAGGCAATCTGAGTTAAGTACCTTGCCCAAGGGTACAACTACAGTGGCCCACTTGGGAATTGAACTGGCAACATTTTGGTTCACGAATCCTGCCCCTTGCCAGTACACCAAACTGCTGACTGTAAAGGGACAATAAAAATATAAACATGTTCATTCACTTTTCTCATAAAATACCTGGTAACAGGGAGCTGTCGTCATTTTAAGCAGTTACTCCTCTCCACATCTGACCTGGTCAAAACTACAATGTCTCATGAATGTTCTGTTTTTCCAATGCAGTTGCATACAGGATTGCCAACCAATGCTAAATGGCTTGGATGATGACCTCTTCCCCTCACACTGTAACAGCAAACAGCTTCAACAGTTAATTCTGTACGCATGAAATAGAAGCGCTGTGGTTGGCTGAATGAAAAGATGATCTTGCCTCAGAACCAATCACATCATGTGTTATTCATTCCCTTGCCACACAGGCTCATCTTTCATGAGAGTAGAACAACACATCTCTACATTACATGGGTGACCGGATCACCCCACTATGTGACCGTCCAGATACTGTAAATGTACCTGGACCCGCGTAAGCGGCCAGAACCAGCAGACCATCTCGCCGCGTTGAAGGGCCAAAACAACCAGTCACTTTCGATTACGCGTCGAGGTGAGAGCGGGCCCGAAAGCTTGAGTTTTATTGGCTGCGAGTGAGGCTGTGAGAAAAAGGCCCCGAAAAGCGGGAGCATTACAGCCAGCTGGCAAACCCCCGCAAAACAGTATTTGAGCCTTGGGCGGAGGACCAAGGCCAAGGCTGAAACCGAGAGGCAGGTGGGTTCGCCTGGCGGACGAGGAGGGGAAACGGCCAGGGCAGTCACGGATTTCAACACAACACGCTCATCTCACGTCTCAGCAATGCTACCCCTCCGAAGCCAACACGCCTAAGCAGAGCGCCCTTATCATTTGTGACAGCGTGGGCAATAGGCCGTAAATCACTCCCAAAACCCAGAGTCAGCGGCTGACGGGCCCAGCACACTAACGCAAAGCTTAATGACACCCATAAAAGGTTTATGAGGGTTTCCTGCCCTGGAAAGAGGGGACTTCGGTAACGATCTCTGTCAACAGGTTTCTATCAAGCGCGTATTACGGTACGTTATTAGAAATATGTCCAGCTCTTCAGAGTGAGGAAACTGCTTTGTTTCCACTACTGTTAAATACTGCTTTTTCTGCTCTACTAATATTTTACACCATAACCACCGCTGCCACACCTGATTATAATGATAAATCAATATTAGATTACAATTATTATTTTTATTTAATTCTTTTTGATAGTAGTGTAAGAAGCAGTATCATATTTTCAAAGCCATCATTATTATGATTACTGTTGCAATTATTACTGTTATTACAATCATGACCAGTAGTAGTACACATAGTGCTAGTGGTACTGCCATCTGCATAATCACCATCCATTTTCAGAAATATTGTCAATGTAATTAGGAGCCAGAGGTTTACCCAGAACAGCACAGGGAGTGCACCCTGTTCCGAATCCAGGACCCTGGAGTGCTGAGCCAACATCCACTGCCCAACTCTTTGCTTATAATAATCCCCTTGATTATTATTATTATTGTTGTCATTATTATTGTCATTACATTGTAACTGTTATTGTTGTTGTCATTGCAAACCACTGATTTTGAACAACCAGGATGTGATGTTTTGAATATGGCTTCCTGCACAGGTGTGTATACAGGCTGTCAGAGCCCGATGTACATGGAGAAGAGGGGACTTGGGAAAGGGGAGTGGGGACAGGACATCTCGCCTCCGGCTCCATGCCAGGCACATTCCTATAGGACATCCAGGCCACCTCATCTGCCAGAGACATCACAGCGGCAGGCGAAATTCCCCCGCCCCCCGGTAAACATTGGGACGCGAGGCGTGATAAGGAGCAGACAGATGACAGGAA
Source organism: Megalops atlanticus (assembly GCA_019176425.1). Lineage (NCBI taxonomy): Eukaryota > Metazoa > Chordata > Actinopteri > Elopiformes > Megalopidae > Megalops > Megalops atlanticus. The sequence goes on along the minus strand of CM032880.1, from coordinate 6,199,291 downwards.
GAGGGCGTGGCCAGCTGGAGACTGCCTTATCTCTGAGGGTGGAGGGGAGAGGCGAAGTCTATGCCTCCTCACGCAAGGGTTGTGTGTGTCTGCCGGGGGGGGGGATTTTGGCCTGTGAGTCACTATCCGTGTCCTCCCTCACACACTCTCAAACCTGTGGTGTAAAACACCTCCTCTATCACGTGAAGATCCAGTGCCACCTTGTGTGGAGCCGTCTCTAGTCCTCCCCAGAACAATGTGCCAGGAAAGCCTGGGAAATCTTTCCTCCTCAATTTTCTTCTCAAACGTTACCCCTCTCCTTTGGATGTGAACTTGGGGTCTGCTGTACTGGTTATGTGTCTCTCTTTCTCATGAATTTTTACTTGCCTTAACTAAGTAATAGCTTTGTCACTGCGGCAACTTAATGTGGTGTGATGGCTAACGTACCCATACGTCTCAAAAAATCCTTGAACCTTGTGACTTTTTCCCTTTTTATGATGCAGCTAGATGAAGTGAAGTTGTCGTAAATGTAGTTGCAGTAATATTGCAAATTCATATGATTCATATGATGTTTCCCTGTTTTAAACATAGGGAAATGTTAATATAAAGAAAACCTATGTGACATTCAGTAAAAACAGAGAAAGACCTATGTAAAAAAATCTCCAGCATACGGTCTGATGTTCCTGTTTAGTCTGAAAGCCTGGAGTTTTCCCCTGGAGACATGAGGCCATGTTTATGTGCTGTTGGCTGCAGTGTAAAATTAATAAAAGAACAGGCGGGGACCATAAACAAAAGCAAATATGAGACCCCCTCGCAGAGAACTCTGAGACATCTTTCATATCGATAATCATAACAGTAATGATAAAATCGCTTCCATTCGCTCTCGGTGTTCTGCAGGGGGAACCTGAAACCAGGTTATACTGTTTCAGAAGAAGAGGCACCGTTCTTTAATCAACTGCAAAAGAAGAGAGGGAGATGGAGATGCAGAGAGAGAGAGAGAGACGGTGAAGGGGGTGGGGGGTTGGGGGGAGGAACACACACCAGGTCACTCTATCTGTTTCTATTTAATCTCAGCCGAAGGAGATGCACAGAGGGTAAACTGATGACGATCTATGTTTGTGCGCCGGACGATTATGAATGCGCCAGGCTCCGGCCGTTTATGAAAAGGGAAAGGGAAAAAAAAAAAAATCCATAGTGCCGCTGCGGAGGGGTGTATATCAGCCGTGCTCTTCCTGAGGGCTGTCTCCCAAGGAGAGGGGCTCTGGCTCCTGGCTGTCTGCGCCGCTCTCCGCTCGCTGAAAGTGCAGTATTTTTAACCCGCCGCTTCCGAGAGGAAGCCGGGAGGCTCGGGCCGCTGGAGCGTCGTACAATAACACCCCCCCCCAATCCCCAAACCCCCCCCCAACTCCAACCCCAACCCCCCGCTCCCCTGATGTACTGTACGTGTCACGTCAGGGAGGGGTTACTCCGGGCGAGAGTGCTGGAAATTAGGAGCCGCTAATTACAGTAAGCACCATGACGTCTTTACAGGGCCGGTTGATGTCATGGGAGGAGGGGGGGGGGGGGAGTGGGGGAAGAAGGGGTTGGTTACACAACAGGAATGGTTTGGAGTCCCTGCATAGAAGAGTGTCTTGGTAACAATGAGTGAAAAGCACTTATCTTTATTTTTTGTTTGCGTATTATTTTATGTATTTTATTTGTAATTGTGTATTATATTCTATTATGATTATTTTAATGTGCATACTGGGCGTATATTTAAACTGCTTAAAAGTCTATTGAACACCTAATCATTCATCACACACCAGCTGTCTGACTTCATTCTGGCTCTGTGGCGCCCCCTTTGTTATGTTGCAGGTCTCGGCCCCAGCCCTGTTACCTCCCCAGCCATGCGTTCCTGTGATGGACCAGCCAGGACACTGCTGTCTGAGAACGGAGAAGGGGGCATCAGGGTTATTTCAAAAAAACCAGTGCAGAAATTATGCACTGTGATTGATTAACTAGACTGAGTCAAAGGTGAAGATGCCCGATGCTGGAATCACAGCAAACTGTGTTACTACGATCAGTTTTGCCTTTGAAGACAATGGCCTCCTCCTGTCCAACGGGGAGATGGTCAAACCAGGGACACAGGGGACAGAGAGTGAAAATAGGAGGCCAGGCACTCCAGTCTGCCTGGTCAGGGCTGACTCCACGAGAGGTCACAGATGCGTGCTTACGCTGTGAGATCTCTCACAGAGCTGTGGTTCACAGAGTTAACAGCCAGTGTCACAGACGTGAGCATATGCAGTTGAGTCATAGACCCATTTTTACCTGAACGGCTTTCAGGGGACGCGAAATCATTTGCGTTTTGGAAATCAAAATTAACTCAAGCATCTGCAAACTACATTGTACAGCTTCTGATTTTGCATCATTCTGCGGGAAGCAGGTTGTCAAACCTCCGGTTGAGTTTTTTTAACGGTCATTTTGTGTTCTGTGGGTCAACCTGACCTCTCCTGTCTGCCGGTAAAAAAAACCTATAACTTTTAATCAGACCATGCAATAGTGGGTGGCAATTCAACTTACTTATGCTTTTAATGCAATGAGTCAGGCTGGTGGAGCTTTCGAGAAATGGATGGAGAGGCATGGAGGGGGGCCTTGATCTTTTTCATCTGTCTATTCTGGGTTATTGCTGAAGGAACACTCCATGCTGAGGCTTTGTACCGTATTTGTACCACATATAAGGAAGACTGCAAGAGGCCGATAAGAGGCACAAAAAGACTCTCTCTGCATCCAAAGGGCGCGAGTGGCTCATCCTGCATTCCTTTAGTCATGTGACTGTGGTTCCGGACCGTCTCCGAGTCTGGGCCAAGCTGGACTGACCTGAAAGGTGTTTCGGACCTCGGCACAGGAGACCTGGTCAGACTCTGCTGTTGAGCGCTGCTCTGCCGCTATTTATAGTGGTCTTGGGTACACCTCCGCAGCAATAGCTTTCTCAGTTCAAAAGGAGAGAATAATTCCAGGAAGCAGCCAAACGGGAGACACTTTCCCTTTTGGAATCGGCGATCAGAGCCAGGATGGAGGTGGCGTTGCAGACCGAACGCAGGGGTGGTTCTGTCAGAATGTGTGCATGAATGCAAGAGTGTGTATGTTTATGTATATGTGTGTTTGCGTACCACAGGTATACTGTATGTACACTCTTAGTTCATATAACACGGATTATGCCTATATGTATGTAGGCATAGTTTCATACAAAATGCCATGAAGTCTGACATCACTGGCTCTTTGCATGACCTAGAAGTATCTCCTGTCCCACCCTCCTTTTTCCCTCTCACGCCCTGTTTCTGCTTCTGTTTGTGGTTACATGCAGTTTTCCATAGGTTCAGTGTAGCTGTGGTCAGTTTATGAGTTTCAGATCACCTTCAAAAATATCATGGAGGATGTAACTTTGTGACCTAAATCAGTATTCAGTGAATACACATTCACCTAAAATTTAGCTAAGGTTGTGAGATAAATGAGATGTAAACTTGTCAGACAATGCAGCCAGGATCCCATTTACTGTTTACAAAAGAACCCATCTGTGAAACATGATTAAATTTGTGAGCAGATGGAGCAGATGTTGGCACAGGTACGAGCCGTCCCTGGGCAACACTCGCTCATTTAAACCACAGAACAGGAATCCCAGCACTCTGATAGATCTAATTGCACGGCCAATGAAAAAAGGGCAGATGGATGTTCTGACCATTCCCCTTCGGGAGTGTTGACAAGCCAGCAAATCAAAACACATGCAGCTTCAGAAAATGGCAGACACAGAAGCTTGAATTATCTCACATTACATGCATTTAGCAGACACTCATCCAGAGCGACCTCCAGCACCATAGAACAGAAGTGTATCCATTCAAGTTAAATGAGCAATAGTGTCAGACCAGGCTCATAACAATCCCAGACCAGTGAGTGTGAGCATAACACCATTCAAGCCCTAACACGTTAACTTGTACAATCTGACTTCAATGTGATGTGCACCTGGCTGACTGCTATTTGTAATATCATTGTTGTTCCTCTCTGCTGGCACATGCAAGTATTTTAGCTGTGCATTAACCAATGGGATGTGGCCCCGTGTGCCAGCTACAAGAATGGAGCTCAGAGTTGGCTGTCCTGACAACAGCTACCCAAAATATGCCTCAGAGTGTATCCTATTCACACAAAAACCTATTTTTTCTCCAAAAAATATCCAGATTTTGGGATTTAAGAAAAAGCAAATCTTTGGAAAAAACTCAGTGTTGAGTGGAAAAAAACACCGACCTCCTCTCCAAACTTCATACAGCGACCCATTTCATTTCCTGCTGCTTAGTGCCCCTTTAACAGAATTACTAGTTGAACCCACTTAAATTAGAAACTGTCTGATTGACCAGGGGCTACCAGACAAAACCAGGGGAAGGAGTGGCACTACATATAATCTAATACATTATCACAAACAATCCCTATCCTCCTGGTCTCTGAGGGCTCCTTCGGTTTTATGACATGTTTTTGTATTTGTCCTAACCTTTAGAAGCAGTTTCATGGGTAGCTTATAAATACACAGAGAAGAGCAGTTATGCACTGCAAATAAAGGTTACTTTCCTTAGAACAACATTTCCAGTGGGACGTTTCAAAATATGCACGTACACACACACACACATTGCTCTCCTCTTCTAGTGAAGAAATTAAATCTTGATGTTGAACAGTTCAGAATAGCCTGTTTTAGTTCATAGACTGACGCCATTGCCTGCCTTAGCATTGTTGAGTTACTATGCCTGCTAACTTTGTAGACAGTTGAGTGGGAGCAACAGCAATTTTTGCTCCTAAATAGTCTGACGGCAGTGCTTTTAAGTCCTGCTGAACCGGGCCTCACCGCTGGCGAGACGGCGAACTGCGAGGTGAAATTAAATTCTCAGCACACAGGATCTCCAGGCATTATCCTGACCTCTTGATATCAACCAGGAGCGTCCTGGAGGAAATGGGAGCCTAAATGGGTCTCCGGGGAGCGGGGCCATCGGCTGAAGCCCAGCCAGGGGTCTGTCCTGTGGGGCGCTATCATAATCAAGCCCCAGGCGTCAGTTCCAGGTCAGGATCACGAGGGGTCAGGCCCCGGACTATAAGGGCTAATGCCTGTGTAATTGGAGCCGTAGAGTGGGACGGGGCGCCCTGGGCTTGTGTGCCCGCCCCCTGCCTCTTGCTCCCCGTGTTGCCCTTTGATGCAGGTCGTGACCCCTCCAACAATGAAGGCATCCTCAGACACGATGTTTGCAAATTGGAGAAGAGGGGCCCGGGGCACATAAAAAAAGCAGATTAATAGAGCAGGTTTGTGCAGTGCCGTGCTTTACTGCCCTGTCTCTTTATCAGACATTTATTAAGCTATGATGAATTCTCCTGCATCTTCTGCATACAAAAGCATCTCTTATCTTAAGCGTGGCAGTGTAGCAAAATGGCAAGGAGCAGGTTGCCAGTTTGATTCCCCAGTGGGGCACTGCTGCTGTACCCTTGAGCAAGGTACTTAACCCAGAATTGCCTCAGTAAAAGTCTAGCTGTATAAATGGATAACATGTAAAAATTGTAACATATGTAAGTTTCTCTGCATAACAGTGTCTGCTAAATGAAAATAATGTAATGCAATGTAATGTAATGTTATCACCATGTTATCATTTAGTTATCAGTTTAACGGCCTGAAACTTACAACCCCAGACTCTGATTGTCTCATATTATGTTAAAGCTATCTAAACTTATGAATGGCAGGGGGAATATTCAAAGACCCTTCCCAGCTTTAGCAACCATCATACAACAGTATGCACGACATGAGTGTATCAGACATGTTGTATAAAAATGTGAGCATGAGAATTAATGGTTGTATATTTCCCAGACAGGCGTCCTTTTGAACACGCTGTCTGAGGACTGCTACAGCCGCCGCTCAGGAGATCTGTCTGTGAATTCCGTCTCTGGAAGCTGGAGTGGATTAGGAGATGATGGAGGGAGGGGTGAATCCGGGGGCAATTACTGTCTGACCCCCCCCCACCCCTCCTCCCTGGAATGCTGGTGTCTCAGGAAGGTCTGATTCCTTAACGAAAGAGGGGCCATAGTCAGAGCGGCGGAGGAGGGGTCTGGAGGAGACACACAAAAGCTTCTCTGAGGGCCAGAACCCAGGAAGCTGGGGGTAAGAAGCACTCTCCAAGCAGGGGGATAGAGGGAGATACACTGGGGCTCATTGTCCAACAGCTCCTGTCTACCTCTCCCATCACCACCCGGCCCCCACGTCTCCCAGATTAGGTGACATCATTATTGACCATTACCTGAGATACCTGGATACTGGGATGTTGAGTCATATGTGGCCTGAAGTCTGAAGGATCAGGTAGGCCCATCAGAGCCTAAAGAGTCAGCAGGAATGCCACAGGACCAGGTTATCAATTTCACAGTGAAGGAACAAGCCTAGGTACAGCAAAGGTCAGACAACCACAAGTATGAAACACATACCTGTAGCTGTGCGCTAAGATCATTCAAAACCAAACAGGAAGTTCCTCAGGTAACATGAGGTTCCTCAGGCTTATGTTAGGTTCCTCAACAAAGCGCTAGAGTTAAGAAACAGTTGTTTAAACCCTTTTTTGGCAACAGTGGTCTTAGGTTTCAGATGTGGTTTTACAGACACATAATTTACTTGCTGGGCAACAAGGGGGCTAATTAAAAATTAAAGGCCATATGCCACATTTTCCCCCATGTTGAAATGAATAAATACACCAAGTTTAGGTTTCAGATGATGAATATTTTATGACCCAGGCTATTCAGATAGGGGTGGCTCCTTGTCGTGCAGTGTTTAGCTTTATAGTAAGTACAGGCCTGTGGCTTTTGTGGACTGGGCAAATTTTTCTGTCTCCTACAGGGTGGACCTCTGAGGTTCAAGGTGAACAGCTTTTGTTTTCAAGACACAGAGAACAACTCGGTCTCTTTAAAACAAAAGTGGGCGGCTTTTTGGTGGCAGTGTAGCATATGGGCGGTAGTGTAGCATAGTGGTAAGGAGCAGGGCTTGTAACCGAAAGGTTGCTGGTTCAGTTCCCTACTGGGGCACTGCTGTAGGACTATTGGGCAAGGTACTTAACCCACAATTGCCTTAGTAAAGATCCAGCTGCATAAATGGATAAAATGTCAAAAAAAATGACAATAATGTAATGTAAGGTAGGGTAACTCAGTGGGTCCCCTGATCTCCAGAACACAGAAAAAGGGACACTCATCTGATACAAACTGCCACAACAGCTATGGATTTCATGGGTATGCCTGAATATTATAGCAATACAATAATACAAGGATGCTGTTGAACACAGGCCAATGATCAGAGGTGTTTGGAATAAAGAATGTGCCCATTTTGCATGACGTTTAGCACAAAGGCAGGCAGGTGGAGAAAGGCTATTCTGTACTCTGACAAATGTAACACTCTCATGGTCAAAGGCAAGATCAGAACACTGGATGACTTCTGCTACAGTATCACACAGGCAAATATGATGTTTTCACACTCTCACCAAGGGAACAAAATGCATGTATGCCTTTGTCCTGTGTGAGGTATATCGAAATAGCCTGTCACTCTGATGCAGGTCCCAGCTCTCTCACAGAGAGAGAGAGAGAGAGAGAGAGCGAGGGAGAGAGAAAGAGAGAGAGACAGAGAGGAGAGGACAGTGACACCTACTGCACAAGAGGAGTGAGTTCTCTGCTGACACACTGGCCCACATCTCATTGTTCACACACACTGAAGTCAACGCGCTTCAGTCTCCAGGTTCTGAAATCACTGCAACCTAGTATGTATTACCCATATATACAGATTGATGTGTGTGTATGTGTCTATATACAGGGGGAAAACAAAATCACGGAAAAACCAAACAGTATATGAATATTTATTAAACTGATAAGGAGCTGACCCTTTGCATTCAGAAAAGCTTCAGACCTCCTTGAATTGCTGTTATGTTTCAAACTGTTCCTAGTGGGATATTGAACCATTCTTCAACAAGGAAAGCCTCCACTTTCTTTGAGGGGTGAAGGAGGTGAAAATACACTCCATGCCCCATGTTCCAGAACTTCCCATAAAGCTTCAATGATGTTTAGGTCTGGGAATTGGGGAGGGAATGGAAAGTGTTTGACTTCATCCTATTGTTCATGAAACCACTCAAATCTGCTTAGCAGTGTGTATGGGGACATTATCATCTTATCTAATATGGCAACATCTTGAAGAAACAGTGTTTGCACCAGGGTGCACCTGGTCACCTAAAATGGCTCTGTATTCCTTGGCCATAATTCTACCATACAGAGTAATAATCTGACCCAGTGATTACCATGAGATGCTGCCTATATCATAACAGATTCACCAACATGTTTAACAGTTGCCAACAAACAATGTGAGTTGGCACTGAGGTGTAGATTCAGCTTTGATGTTATCTTGGGGGTGTAGTTTTGTGCTTTTTGTAATTATCTTGTTAAGTGTCCATCCATCCCTGGCAGTGAGCCTCAACTTGTGACCACTGTTCCTCTTCCCTGATGCAGTTTTTCCTTATTTGACATGCACCTTCATGATATTTGCTATTGTTTCCCTTGACATTTTAAACAATTTTGTCATTTCTGTTACTGACGCACCTGTAATTCGGCACCGACTATTTGATCTCTTCCAGAATCTGTTAGATCTCTCATGCTTTACAAAGTCACATACTACAGTGTTGATTTTAGTCAACACTAAAGTGTTGTCCTTTATAGTAGAAACATATTGATAAAAGTTTACATTACTATGAAAACATAACTATGAAAGTAAGTTTAGTTACTTTAAAATATGAATCCTTTTCCATTTGCTGTTTCCATTATTTTGTTTACCCATGGTACACACACACACACACACACACACACACACACAGTTTATACTGTATATGCTTTGTTTATCCTGTTTGTTTTATGCAAATAACAATTTCTGGCAAGGAAGAATGTAGTTTAGAAGCTGGGTTTCAAACCATAAGGTTGCATTTTAAGTTCCTAGTTAGGCCTCTACCGTCAGACCCTTGGGCAAGGTGCTAGATCTGAATAGCTTAAGTAAATTTGCACTTGATATGACATGGAAAATGCAAGTGTTCGTTTTTTAATTCAACTTTATGAAGTCATCCTCAATCAGGGCCTCTGCTAGATGCATAAATAATACAGTGATGGGATGGGTCTCATGTCAATGCAATATCCCTGTAGGATGAAGTCTTCTTGCATTTTTGAAGCCCGCTGTTGGGCTTCCCACTCGGCCTCTGTCTCCCGAAACCCAGCTCCGCGGCGCAGTTCTGTCCAGTAGGCAGAACTCAAAATGCGGGCTTGCCTCTCTCTGCAGCGAAGCATTTCAACAGCCGGCCTCCACAGAGCGGAATTACTCTCAGACGTCAACGCGCGCAATGGCTCTGTGATCAAAATAACAGTATCGGCCTACCGTTCTCCTTCAGAGACTGCGCCGCAAAGCTTGAGTGCTACCAGTGCCCTCCGCCAGCCAGTTCAGGCTGTCCTCTTCAATCCATCAGCTCCCACTGCGCCACATGATCAGCCCAGCGTCTGACAGGCATCCTCCCAATTGAAAAAGACTACTTTTAGGAGGTGGTTCAAATTAGATGTCTTTTTTTTCTTTTTTTTGGACGTCCTGCCTTTGGCGTGCCTTCAAATTGAGAAGAAGAAGGAGAAGAAGTGACCCGTGGGGCCTTATGGGTCCTCGTTCCCCTCAGATGGGAATCCGGCATGCTACGCTGCAGAGCGCTGAGGCTTGCATCTTTTTCAGGGCCCAGAATCCTCCCTGTCTCCCGTTTGCTTTCATTGCATTGATTTTTGTTACAGCCGAATTAGTCATATGCCTCTGAGTGGCGGCTTGGATGAACTGTACCATCAAGGATCAGATGTGGTGCAAGACGAAGCTTGTTCTCTTAAGGCTTGCGGGTTTTATTTTGGGGATTTTTTGGGTTGCTTGAAAGTGGGGTCCAGTTAGGGTTGCCAACCATCCATAAATTTACGGAAAGCCCATAAAAAACAGCATGTTTCTCACTGTCTGCACATCTGTAAATCACAGCAATTGTCCAGACATCCTGACATGACCAACCACTGTACGTAAATCTGTGTGTCATAAACTACATTTGCAAACTCCAGGAGCGTTTCCTAATGTCTGCAGACATGATCGACAACTATCTTGTTCAAGAACTAAGTTAAGTTAATTTGTCTGATGCAAAGCATACATATTAAACAGCTTATTTAAAGAAGGCGAAAAATGCGAGCCACAGCGAAAATAGTAACACTTCTTGTGTCAGACGACACAAAATAATTCTGTGGCCTTTTATTTAAATATGCAGTGATATGTACAGATGAATTCCACCACTTTGTTACATAATCTGTGCCAACTGCCCTTTTCCAAAAATCATATTCTTTTTTAGTCATTTATCCTTTTACATTACTGGCTAGTAATGTAAATCCCACTAGTATTCGTATTTTTGGTTGTATACATTTGAACACTTTGATGCAGCCAGACCAAACCAATACAACTGCTGTTATTACCATGCGGCAACTTTTTTACAGATTCATCTCAATATACAACAATAAGAAGGTGCAACAGGAGAGCGTTTCCCTAACTACTCTGACATCTGCTGGTGCTTATGGGCTGCTCAGCTTCCTGTCAGTTTAAAAAAGTAAACCCACTGCACACGATCATGCTTCACATGATCACAAAAAGTCCTGTGAACATAGAAACAGAGTTATTATGAAGTGATTTTGACTGCTTTGTGATTTTGACTAGGCACAGAGGAATGTGTGCCTAGTGCAGCGTTTCCCAAACCTCTCCTGGAGGACCCCTTGTCCTGCATGTTTTAGATCTCTCCCTGCTCCAACACAGCTGATTCAAATGATCAACTCGTTATGAACTTCTGAAGCTGATTAATAACAAACTGATCATTTAAATCAGCTCCAGCGTGCTTTCCTGAATTTGTGGCCTTTAATCGAGAAATTGTGTGTTGATGAGGAGTGCACACTGATAGTTAAATTTTAAATTTTAGGAGAGCAGTCAAATGGGTAATGATGGTATAGGTGAGCACTGTTCACCAGCTCTTTCAGCTCGTAAAGGGAGTAGAAAATGACAGAGGATTGGGCCCACAGATTGTCCAGGCTAAAGGAAGATGCCTGCTATGTTGAAGAACCTCCTTGAGATCCCATCCAATCTCATTTTTCATCTAACACCTGTGGGTCACATCCTAGGTGTAGCATTTCATGCACCATGTAATCCGTGTCATCATGCCCTTCTCAAGCCTCTATGTGTTAAGCAGGCAAAACACCAACCCCTTAAAGTCATCATGTCATCCCTCAAACCCCTTTATAGTGGGATACATGGATTGTTGGGGGTAATGTTTGAGGGCTACAAAGCATTACATAACATTATTGTCATTTAGCAAACACTCTTATCCTGAGCTACTTACACAGGTTACAGTTTCACGTATTATCCTTTTATGCACCTGAATATTTAATGAGGCAATCTGGGTTAAGTACCATGCCCGAGGGAACAGCAGCAGTGCCCCAGTGGGGAATCAAACCTGCAACCTTCACGTTATGAGTCCTGCTCCTTACCACTACGCCGCACTGCCGTAAGCACGTCGCATTCTTCAAAGGAAGGTGTTACAGCTATGCTGTGGATTCTCACTATCATGAGTGTCACAGAGCACAATGCTGGAACGGAGTGTCTGCTTGCGTGACACAGCCAGCATTCCTGTCCAACCTGCTTGCAGTCTGCAGGCTGAGCGGCACAGAGTGGATTTAAACAGTGATTGAAGAGGTGATGACTTCATGTGAGGTAACTGCCCTGTTCTGGATCGTGTCGATGTGAGGTTGGTGTAAGATGTGTCAGAGAGTGCGTTTCCACTGTGTACGGTACCAGACAGTGATGCTGTGAGAATCAGACCAATGTAGTCGGAACGGGAAGGTCATAGGGTTGAGTCCCATGTGATAAACAGCTGGTTTACAATTAATTTTGTCGCTGTTACATCGGGAAAAATTCAGATATGGAAGTGCGTCACAGAATACTCAATTGTTCACTTTGTAAGCTGTACTGAATACAAATGGCTACTGAGCAAATAAATAAAGGGGACACATAGACAAGCCTGAATACAGGCTTCCAGCCAGTCAGATGTTTGCAAATAAATGCCCTTACCACAAAAACGACTCTTAGGTAGACCGTGTGTGAAGTGATTCCCAGGATTTCAACAGGAGTGAATAAATTAACACGTCCTTCCCTGAAAAACACACTCCCACATAATTAAATGAACAATGGGCTCAATTTAGATGATGGGCAAATTAACACCTCCTTCCATCAGACACATATACACACACACATTATAAAAGCAACAATGAATTCAATTGAAACCACTGACAAATTAACACCTCATTCCAACAAAGGGACGTGCACGAACACTATAAAAGGACTAATGGATTCAATTGAAATGATTCAGGAAAGGGAAAGTCCCTTTGCTTTCAAAAGTAACGGACAACAAAATTCAAATGGCGCCATTTGTTGCGAAACCAGAGGGGAAAACTTCATTGTTGTGATTTCCTTGGACTGTTCTTGCCGTTTCCCCGCAGGGAGAAACAGTTGTAAATCTTAAGAAGGCCAACATTAATTCCCCGGGCTTCAATAAGTACCCCAGTTTTAGCGCCTCCTTCGCTCCCCCCCCGCGGCTCTGAAGATCAGATTAATCCTAATCTAGTGCATCAAAGACTCAGAATCCCCTTTCCAATGTTGGATCTTAACACGGGATAAAGGCAACTTACTGTCACTATCCAGGTCACTGGCAGCAGCGTGCAATAGATTTAAGACTTAGAGGGGGGGGAAAAATCCATTGTGTGGTTTATCTGAGTTTACGGTAATGGTGTGTGATTGAGCTGCCAACCCCTCCCTCCGATGACAGCTCCCCCCACCCCCAGCCCCCTTTTCACTTTCTTGAAAAACAAGAGTCTTCATCATAATATCCCAGAAATCTGGGCATGCAAAAGACAAGAAAATATGTACTGGCCACTGAATACAGCTCACCAAAAGCACACTCATACATTCATTACAGTCAAAGTCTAATTAAATTATGAACCATGTTGGATACAGCAAAATACAGTCTATGCAAAGTGAATAATATTCTGGCATTTTGATGTCGTCCCTTAGAAAACACTCCTCTTAGATTGCATTAACACACAACAACTGTATGGGAAAATAGGACTTAATTATATTCTTCAAGACAACTTGAAGGTGTGGTCTAGTGGTTAATGAAACAGAAGGTTTTTGGTTTGATTTATGAGCAATGCATTGCAAGACATTCAATCTGATTGTTTCATGAACTCATATGTAAAAATAATATTTATTAATGAGTTTTTCCATATGTTCTCGGTGAAGTCTACTCAACAGACAAACACAATGCATCACTATGATTAGTGCTGTCAACAGATTAGAAAATAAGTAGGGGATTAACAAATGGCAAAGGCTTCAGGTAGAGGCATCCACTGATCGCTCCACTGCGCAAGGTGTGGACAGTTCCCACAGAGAGAGGACAACAAAGCAGACAAAAGTCTTGTAGCTCAGCGCCTTTGCATTTTTTGTGTTCTAAATCACAGCCTCCCTCCCGGGGACTGCCTCCTCCCTCTCCTGAAGGAACAGGTGCTGGGGGCAGCACGGATCAGTGTCAATGAAGGATTAAACATGTGTCTGAGAGATTGCAATCGGACCAAAGAAGCAGCATTATATCTCCAAGATTATTAATGCGTATTAAGTTCAGGACTAAGACGCCAAAAGTGCTTAAATTTGTGCAATAATCCTTTGCAGTATTTTTTATGATAAGGGATGCATGTTTTTAGTGTATCTGTCTGCCGGTGCTACTTGGCTTTCTGCTTTGCTAATCATGTGCCCAGCTGTGCTACCAGGGGCCAGTCCTGAGTACCGCACACTTTATCTACATCGTTGCTTTGACGGCACATCTTCAGTCAGTGGAGGAGACTGCATTATGCTGCAGCATTGAGTTCAGTACAGCTGAATTAATTTTGGCAGCTGACGTGATATTAAAAATCACCTGATTTAATTCACACTCAGAATTTAAATTAAGGAACTGGAAACATAAGTCACTACACCATAAACTTGCAAGACAGGGTAATACAAAGTTATGATAGGTAATTGATCACAGGATCATTTTAAGCTGTAGAACTGCACATGGCCTTAAAGCATTGTGGAGCACTAACAATGAGGGGCAAAGTGAAACTAAACTGGGAAACAGGGAAGGGTCAGAGGAGTCACGACCATCCGACCGCAGATAGACTGCAATCTCAAAACAGTTGTTCCTCTGTCTTTTTTTTCTTTTCCGTTTCCTGCCCCCTGATTATTCAGACTCGGGCCTGATCACGTGATGAGCAGCCTTTTTTTTTTTTTTGAGATAACCAGATCAGAGGTGTCACAGAGGGTGCATGCAGTGAACTACAGAAGGAGAATGGGTTGGAGAGGAATTCATTAAAGTCCATAGAGAGAGGGGTTTCGTATTACAGCCTTCCAGCGAACGCTTGCAAGCAGACCCCGTGGTACAGTGGGGCTTCGCTTGTAAGCATATACCCCAGGATGATATTGCCACGAACAAGAGGATAGGGATTAGAGGAACCGGGGATGAAGGAGCGAGGGCCGCCCCTCCCCGCTGCTTTCGGTCCAGCGGCCCGTCTCTCCCGGGAGCCAGCTATAAGCACTCCGGCGAGCACACTGCATTACTGTAATTTCTTCCCAGGAAATTAGACTGGCAGAACGGCGCCAATTAGAAGTCAATAGCTGGGTTTATTAATCGAGCCGGCTTTCTCACTCGATTAGATTAAAGGGAGGGGGTGGGGCGGAGGGTTCGGGCGTGTGTGCGTTGGGAAGGGGTAGGAGGCGCGCGGGGGGGGGGGGGGATCCGCTGACTCATTGATCCTGTCCAGGCCGCTGTGGGCTACCCACACAGAGCTCGCTGAGACGTTCATATTGAGCTCATCGGTTGGGGGTGCTTGAAAGCTGGGAGAGGTATAAAGAGGTTGTTGACAAGCAGCTCCATCACCTGACGTTACAGATTCTCTCTTTTTGGTGTTCAGACACACCACGTGCTTCTGAAAATGTACTTAACAATGCATGGTACAGTTTAACAATAAGTGTACTCTACAATGTATAGTGTATATAATATGAATGGTTCCCTTAATTGCTATATCTTAATGCATTATTTGGTGACATATATTACTAACATATACACTGAGTGGCCACTCTTATTATGTACACCTGTCTGTTCCATAAAATAGACTGCTCAATCAGTGACAGCATCACAGGTTCAGACGATGCTGTTTAAAGCAGGTAGGCAGGTACCTACAGATGTGTGTGTGAGCAATTCAGAGGGAGAATGGGCAAGACAAAAATTTGAAGTGTCTTTGATTGTGGTATGGTAGTGGTCACTAGACGTGTTGGTATATCAGAAACATGTCTGCTGGGGTTTCCACGGATGAGTGTCATGGTTGCATTGAGAAAAAAATGCAAAAAGCATCCAGTCAATAGTGGTGCTGAGGTCAGAAACAGACTTTTGATGAAAGAGCC
Organism: Megalops atlanticus; assembly: GCA_019176425.1. Taxonomy (NCBI): domain Eukaryota; kingdom Metazoa; phylum Chordata; class Actinopteri; order Elopiformes; family Megalopidae; genus Megalops; species Megalops atlanticus. The sequence continues at coordinate 6,183,714 of CM032880.1, read as the reverse complement.
AACGGAGACTGATACAGCGTATGCAGACTAACAAACGGGCTGCAGTCAGCTAACAGCTGAGTGCAGCAGTTGCGCTAAAATAGGCATATCACAACACACAATTTGTCATACCTTGTTACAGATGGGGTACAAACAGAGCAACATCTGACTGCCACAGGGTATCTGAATACTGTTGCCAATCAGGTGTGTCCTTTCATGGCAGTAGTCTATCCAACTGTGAATTGGCTTTTTCAGCAGGATGATGTCCCATGTCCCCCCGCCGAGCCACCAGATCTCAATCCATCCAGGATCCTCCAGCATCTGTGGGACGAGCTGGAATGAGCTGTTTGGAATAGAGATCCACCACCACCAAATTTTCAGCCAATTTGGGAAGGACTGGAGTTGACATGGGCCAGCATCCCTGTTCCAAACCCTGTTGAGTCTATGCCCCAATGAATTCAGGCAGTTCTGAAGGCAAAAGGGGGACCAAATTGCTATTAGGTTGGTGTATCTCATAAAGTGGCCACTTCAGTACATATTTTCCACAGATCTGTGATTTTATTTTTAGCTCGTATTTGTCTTTTGCAAGGGGAGGTAGCTGCACATGCAAACGGTACACAGTGCATGTTTAGGAGGAATTAGATTCCCTGTGCAAACATCCATCTCACCCACTTTCTCCCACTCCCAAAAAGCTTCCTTCCCCTGTGCCATTTTTTTCTCTGCACCCCTCCTCTCCCTGCCACTTAACAATATCTGCCAGCAGGTGTTCTTCCTGTGCCATGAACTTCTAACCCGCAATCTAACCCATTACCAGAAACAAAGGCCTGGATTCAATCAACACTTGTACGTAACTTTGATTTACTATTAAATGCATGCGTTACTTTTTTTAATACAAGCACACTTCCCCTCTTTCAGTTTGTTGATTGCCAAATTGCATCGCAAAGAATGGAAAGGAACGTATTCATTTAATCAGCATTGTCAAAATTAAGGTCATTGGTTTACTGAATCCAGGCCAAAAATGTTTCTGATGGTTTCAGCTGTCTTGCCCTGCATCCAACCATGCACCAGCCCTGTTAAAGACTGTCAGAAATCCCTTGGGGATGCAAATATCCAAGTGTGTCAATTAGGCATGCTCAACAATTTGCAATCTTCATTTAGAAAAGATAAACACCATTGTCCATGGGATGTACTGTTGCTTGGGAAAGGATTACGATACAAATTCAGGGCTGCATGTGTGTCATTCCATACGCTGATCCATATGTGTAATCTGGGTGATATTGTGCTGTGTCTTAGTTTGGTTTCCAATCCCTCAAATATAGCCTTAATCCTCTACGGACACTGATCCATGATGCATCAAAGCAGCACCTGTTCCTTCATCCTTTTTAACATTAACACGGAGTCAGCGTTTTATCATTCCAGTGGGTAAAATTTCACCTGAAATTTACATAACCAAATAGGCCAAATTCCACACAAAACTGCATCATACTGCGCACGTCTCACAATGAATACAACATCCGTAGCCTAAATGACTATCAGTTTAGAAAGTGTCAAATCCAGACAGCTGCTTAGGTTTAAAAACAAGAAGTACATGCTTAGGCATCCATAGCGAATAAAACTGTATAGAGTACTTCCTAGGCTCTCTCTTTGAATTTGTTGCTGGTAACTGCCAAGTTTAACCATACATCAGTTTTTGCCTTTGAGATTTGTCCAAACTGAAGCGCCATTGTTGTCGGCTTCAATATTGTCAGGGAGTGACTGTATTCATTTCATGTGACAATATCCAAGAATAACACACATGCCGCGGGGGGTGCCCAAGACCAAGACACAAAATTTATGACCCACAGGGACCCAAATGATTCGGGCAAACGCAACTCTGAACTTTAAAATCTGCTTAAATTTGGCTGTGGATCAGAGCACGAAACACTGCCATGTAACAGTGCAAAAGTAAATATCTGCAATCCAGCTCCGAGGTCGCCAGGATCCCAAACGGACATGGGCGTTTCTTGCGGCATCAAGGAACTGCAACGAGATCTCCTACGCACAGCACCGCAGATTTACAAAGACTTCAAATCAGACACTCAGCAACACCCATTCTTCCCCAACCGACTGCACAGCCTAAACGAGCACAAACGCAGTGCTGGTGAAAATCCTCAGAGAAAGCCAGGGAGGAGCATGGCGCAGTGCTTCTGTTAACACCGCACAGCTGCCAGGACCCGCTGCTGCAGACCCCCAGACGGCACCAGCAGCCTTTGTCGGGAGCCAGCGGCGTAGAAGGGGCCGTGCCCTCTGGGCCTCGTCTGATGGCTCACAGCTAAGAGGCTCTGACATCTACGCGGCTCAGCTCATGCACTTCCTTCCCCTGGCACCCCACTCAATGCTACTGACTCCGGCGGGAGAGAGGTGTGGTTCTCCTCAGAAGGCTATTCATGGAGCTCCCGGGCAGGCCAACAGGGTCTGCCCTGATGGCTTTCAAAACAAGATTGGTTCATGCATAAATAACAGAGCTGACTTCAGGGATAAAATGGGGTGGGGGGGCTGCGTCTGATAAGCATTACAGTACGTGTAAGGTCCTGGCATATCTTGCAAAGGGCAAGGGCCGTCCATGTGATTCATGTTTTGAAAAGAGATACAGTACAGGGCAGTACCTCTGATCTCTTCACTAGGTCTAAGATCCTGTATTGAAATTTCATCAGCCTCATAAAGCCCATTCTTAGGCACACATATTCATACTGCTGAAGAGAGAGAGACTTGCCTTTTGATCCTGCAGGGTGTGTTCCATTAAAGCTGCTGTGTTTTGTGTAAACGTGTCACAACGCACTGCACACTGTGATGTCTGTTGGGTCAGCACAGGCTCTATGAAATTCAATCCGCTCAGCTGAAAACACACTAATTTATCATCAAGAATGAATCTGGAGATTTGGAAGTGCAACATCTGTGCTTTACATGAGGAGCGAAAGAAGAGATCCTTTTTTTTTTTTTTTTTGGTCTTCCATCAGAAGCCATAATCTCCGTCTAAAGTTGGAGAAATACAGCGAGCCCCAGTGGTGGTGTCTTGGCTGGCCTGTCAACGCAACAGCAAAGTCACGGCCATTGGGTGTAGCGAGTCTCCGCCGATAGGCCGGAGGCTTTGAGGAAATCAATATGTCCGTTGCAGGCGGAGCCCTGGCAGGCAGCTTTAAGCAGCATGCGGTAGGGCACCTTGCCACTTGGCTCGGGGCACCTTGTAACTGCCGTGGGTGGTCAGAGGCGGCTTCTCACAGCCAGGATCATTACTCCCACTTGACACGTTCGACGAGTCATCAAAATCAGCCGATGACGACGGGGAACACAGAAAACAAACAACAAAATCGGGGGGTGATGGAATGCTTCACAGCGGTGCTGATGGGAGTTGAAGTCCGGAGCTAACGCAGCGTGAAAGCACTGAACAGCTTACGTCCATGGGCCTCTGCTGCCGTTAGCAGCGCGGCGTGACTTTGCTCACCGTTTCCCCGTTTCAATGCTTGACCCTGACCAACCTTCAGCGGCTCCCACCAGCACAAGCGCAGCTGAAATTATACAGAGATTCGTTTTTCGGGGAATGCGGAGCTCGCCAGCGGCGTTTCTAGGGTTTCAGAGAGAGACCAGGATAGAGCTCTTCTAAAGAGCCGCTGTGCACTTTATGAGCTGGAAAAAATTGAGAAAAGTAATGTGTGTCCAGTTTGCATTTCATGTAGATACTGTCACGACCCCCGCTGTCAATTCTCACACCAGCGTTTGAACTTGACATGAAACAGTAAACCTTAGAATAGCATCACGCCGCTCTTAAAGAAGCGAAAATATTCTTTTGTCTGTTTGGGTGGGGTGTTATGTGCATGCCATTAGTTTAATGCTAGTCAGTGTCTATGACAGGAACCATAGCACATACCAGCTTGCTAAATGTATAATCATGCAAAAAACACAAAAAACACAAATGGACAATCAGACTTTGATATATCTTGACAATTAGCTACCAAGAGCAAGTATATTTTTTCTACAGTTTTTTAAACACAGCGACTCCCTGGACCTACTCAGGGAATCATTTATCAATATAGAGGACTTTCTGGTCACATTGCATTGCAAAAAGACACAAAAAATACAGGACACATCCATGTATTTAACAGAGGGTTCAATTTCAACCATTTGCCTGTAATACAATTGCTGGGGTGAAACCACAATGGAAATGCTTGTTAGCAAAAGCGGACAAATAATCTTTTTGTACCAAGGGACATTAGCAATGTGTTTCCCATTAAATCTAGAGTATTTGGAGACGGTATAGTAGGACATTAGGATTTATGATGACAAACATCTCCCTGCTCTGACCCCACCCTATAACCGTTGTCACCTCCCCATCACAACAGCCACCATTCAGACTTAGGAACCATGTGACAGTGAGACACACAGAGTTAACACCAGGACACGGCTCCCTCTCAACCTCCACACATTTGCCTGGAGGAACACTCAAAATAAATGGATTAAATATAAAACAAGCAACCAAAAAAATCCTGGCTCTGAAGAGTGTAAGTGGTGAACTGCAGTCATTCATTACGGGGTTATGTGTCTGTGTGTTTATGTTGCATATAAATCACCATTCATCCGCCATGACAAAAAAAAGTTATTTGTGGAAACCGGGAAATCAGTACGAGGGAAATAAGAACAATCTGCGGTCTTTCAATGTTTGCAAAGACGACAAAAGGGCAAGGAGAAAGGACTTTGACAAACCAGGGCATGAAATATCAAACCGTTTTGTTTTTTTTTTTTTTAATAGGGGGATGGAGCCGGATGAATGTTATGGGGACCAGGTGTTTTCGAGATGTCATTGTTTTCTTCTTGTTGACTCTGTGGCTTTGTATTACTGAGTTTTTTTTTTTGTTGTTTGTATGACTAATCCCCCCTTTGTTTTGGAGAGCGGTTTGAGGCCCACACCCATGCACTGTGTATCCTGCGAAAGCGGAGTCTGGCGGGATGGCGGTCAATCAGCTGTCATACCGTTTCAGTCGCTGCCGTCTACCCAGGGACCAGTTTTGCCTCTCTGTCACGAGTTGTCTGTTAGCTGTCCACGGCTGCGATCATGTAAACCTCATGGTACACAAGGTGGCTGTTCAAACAGGTGACGAACAGCAGGGATTCCTGACAAGATGGGCCTGACTGGAGAGCTTGTGAGCATCTAGAATCAGAGGCAATGTAGAACAGTGGAAAGGAGCAGGGCTTGTTACCAAAAGGTTTCTGGTTTGATTGCCTGCTGGGGCACTTGCTGCTATAGCTTTGGGCAAGGTACTTAACCCACAGTAGCCTCAGTAAATATCCTGCTGTATAAATGGATAACATACCTTCACAGTTACATTCTATTTATATTTAATTTTAATGTAACTATGAAGGCATTTATGTGCGCAGCATTGAGTCCAAGACAAATTTCCCTAAGGGGACAATAAAGTATATCGTATCGTATATAAAAACTGTAACATATGTGAGTCACTCTGGACAAGAGCATCTGCTAAATGGTAATAATTACTAATTAAAATATTAATTAATGAGAATCTCCATCCTTCCTCTCTTCCAAGCTGTTAGTTGTGCTGGGTGGTTGAAGCCTCACAAACCCCCCAAATGGGTGGAGCTATCTGTAATATGAGGGACTTACTGATTTCAGCCATTCCCAGAGTTCACTGTGGAGAGACAGGATTGGTTTCAACAATTTTGTTGAACAAGAGAAACACATTAAAAGAAAGTGCTGACTAGACTGAGCCTGGTTTTCAGGAAAGAGGAGGACACCATGGCAAAAGGCCATGTTATAGTATGAATACATAACATGCTAAGCAGGCATGTAAAGTCTACTGAATAGGAAAAAGGTTTATCACAGTCAACCAGGTGTCATTCTGAGGGTAAATATTCCGTAGGATAAATACCATGGTATTTACACAAAGATAAGCGAATTTATCTTATGAGCAAACTTTTAGCATCTATCTTTCCACATTGTATAACTGGGAGAGAAGCCCAGCGAAGCGTAACGGGCTTTTCAAAGAAACACAGAGGTCATGGGACCCAAGTTTCAAAGGCAGTGAAGACATGGCAAGATATTTACAGTTACCCTGGATTCAGCATAATTTATATAATTATCCGAACTGCTTTGCCTTGGAAGATGGATTAAGGCTTAGAACTGTGTATGTAAACATGTGAAAATGTGTTTCAAGTTTACAGTTTTGGAACTCTGGTTTTCATGTTTTCTGGGGATGTTGTGTGTGTGTGTACAAGAGAGTGAGTGAGTGTGTGTTAAGAATATGTGTTTGAACATTTTGATAACCTTTTGAAAAGAAGTGTTTTGGCAATCATAAAAAGTAAATGGAACAGTGATGTGTCGTGCAAATCACAAAGATTGTTTTAGCCATCTCAGGGAACAGGTTTCCAATTGTACTGTATGCAGCACACAGTATGCTTGTTCTTCTCAGTAAAATGTGTTTCTTATAAGAGGTTCTCATGAGAGTGGGAGATTGTGAAATATCCCCTTGTTATGTGTCTTCCCTTTCAAAGGGAAGCTTTCAAATCCTTTGTTTAGACACCCAGAGGGAACTGGCTTACCATAGCTATCATAACTCAGATTGGTTTTTGTCTTTAATTTGGGGTATGGCAGGTCTGCATATTGTCCTTATTGTCTGTGTCGGTCTGAGGTTGTTTGCTCTCGGAGTGTGAGAGTACCGTAGATATACCTCCCAAAAGCACTGTGGTTGAGTGTCCGGGGAGGCTCCTCTGAGGTTAGTATTACAGTAAGGCTGAGGCCTAGATGATTGCTGGGCGTACTAGCCAAAAACGCAGCTGGTCCTCAGCAAGCTGTCACTCAATTATGTAACATTATGTTCTGAGAAAAGCGGCAGACAAATAAGAGGCGGATTTTGACAACTATAGAGCCTCTTCAAAAAGGAAGGACCACGTTTGTGTGAAACTGAATGTGTCATAGTGTAAACCTTAATTGCACTTTAAATGCAGTGTTCACTGAACTTCAAAAATGACAAAAATGATATGAATGACACACATGTCAAAGTGGTGCACACGAACCATCTTGGAGTCACTAGAACACTAGAAAGACAACAAAAAATTACAATTGTCAGCTTATTTAACTACAGAATATGAAATGATGCTGTTTGTGTATGATCTTGATGTCTCTGAGGAAACCCAGAGATTTTGGGCCTGGCATGTCACAAAAGAGATTCCTTTGCTCTGGCACTTCCAATCGGTAATCCTGGGCCCAGGACAGTTGCCATTCAGGGCAATACAATGAGAAAACAAATGTCATGAAGTAAATTACATTGGTAATTTCAGTCCTCTTGTGCACATAGTGAGTGTGGGGCCAGCAAAGGTTCAAATCTACACAGTGCTAAAAGGCTGTGTAATGGGCACAGGGAAATCACAATGGGAGATTGTGAAATCCAAACTTCCAAACTTGCCCTCCAGCATGGGCAAAATACTTACTCTGGATGCTATGGATCACCCAATCAGAGCCCTTTTAAGGAATGGCGTGAACTTGAGGGGAGGGAATACTGTGCTCAAGGTCATGTCCCTAAATTGCATACCCCCCACCCCGGCCTCCACCCACTCTTTCAGTTACTATTTGTCTTAGTCGTTGGCCCTGTTTTAATCGCAGCCTTTGTTTCTGACTGAAAAGTTCAATGATAGCTGTGGGGCTGACACATTTGTATCTGTCACTGAGAGACATTCCTCACGAACAGGGAGTCTCCTCCATCCCGGCTCTGGTGGAGGAGTTGAAGTTGCGGTCATGCCCCTGTACTCAACTGTCAGTCCGAAAAATCAGAGTGATCTAGGACTCCCCTCTTTACGTGCCTTACCCAACATTCCCCACTCTGGCAGGGGTGTCACGCATACAGCGGAAAACACCTACGTACAGTAAAACATACACCTACACATCGTCTCTCGCACACAAACGCACGCACCCGTGCACACGCACGTGTAAACCCGCTGACTCGAGTGCGCTGGATGCCGATTGGCTTCGTTGTGCCTGCGGTGCTCTCCCCGCTTCGAATCCGGTGGCTTTCATCTTGCCGGCGCGGCAGCACATTTGGTGTTGCACGTTACGTCTGTCGGAAGGAAGCCTGTTATGTGTGGGAATGCACTGGGAGAGAGTCAGAGATGGCTCCTGTCTCCGGCTGTCAGGCGGGAGCAGCTGAGCACGTCCGCGGTGGTGGTGACGAAGCCGGCTCAGTTCTCACCTTGGTCTGCGCGTCCCTGAGGTCATTAATGCACACTCACCGTCCAGCGAGTCTTCATATGGACAGATCCAGCTTCCTGAAACTATGGTCGTAACACATTCAGACTCGTGCTCTTCGGATTGCACGCAGCCAAACACCTAATCAAACTAAACTCGAATGGATACGCTTATGTTCTATTGTGCTGGAAGTCACTCTGGATAAGAGCGTCTGCTAAGTGCATGTAATGTAATGTAACCAACGCTGGATACATGTGAGTGATTCGCTTCTTACAATAACCGTCTCTCTCCTGTCACGCAGGTTCGTTTTACAGCGCTGACCAGACAAACACAACACACAGTGCTTTTCATTCAGTCGGCTGCCGTGTGTGCCTTGCAAATAAAAAGAAAGTGTTTGTTTTCATGTTAGCAGACACCGAGCCTTGCTAAGTGGAGAGAAGGCTGGAGCCTGTGTTGAATAACGTGAGTGAATGAGTGCAATAAAATGCAGAAGACAAAGCATCAAAGGGTAAATATTGACCCTTCGGTCTGCAGCGATGGAGGCTATTCACCCAACACATAATGCAGATCACAGGCTGGCAATGTCACAAGCATCCTCACACGCTAATAATGACACTTCACCCTCACGCATCCAACGCAAGTGCCCACTCGTTGGAGCTCAGACAAAGGCGAGGGTTGACATTATCTTTGATCCATGTCACCGGCACCAAAGCTTTCACTCCTCCCTGCAAATATCTACGTATAGATCTCTCCCAGTAAACTGAGGGCCTTGCTAAAAGCTTATGTCTATAAACATCTTGGGAGTTCTCGGGCCAAACTTTGAAGAGGCACAAAGGGTTTATCTAGAGATGAATCACGAAGCAAATTTATGACTGTTCCCTCGTTCTGACAACGGCTTCAAAAACCACGCTGGCCTCAGAGATGTCACACTGCTTTAAGAAGGACTAACCATAAAATTCTGATCTGGGGACATCCAGGGTTTACTGCATGCTTTTGAACCCAAGTGACATGAGTCACGAATGTGGTCAGAGATTTTGAAATTATTGTTACTGATAGGAGCATTATTGTGGAACTGACATTTAAGGGCAAAACAATCTCTTTAAAACTCAATACATTTGGGCAGTAAAACACTGACTGATGGTATGCTGGCCTTGAGCAATTTCTGTAAATTTAGCTCTGAAAGCACTTAATGCTGCTTCAGTTTAATCACTCTGAATGGCTAACCGGACATTTAAAACAAATTGTCAACAAGACCTTTAATCATATTTACAACATTATCTTGTGCTTTTAAAGGTCTTTGAATCTTGCATTTTAATTTGAAGCTGTCCACAGGTTAAAAAAAAATGTGTTGTTAGGCTAGGCACATACGCACTGTATTTACTCTTTTAGCCTTGCAATTCCTATCGCAAACATCAGATAATCATCTTCCTGACATCTTTGTTATAACGTGTTTTATGGAGCCGAGAGTGGTCACGAGCCTTATCAGATCGAGCAGCGAGACAGAGAGCAGGGGAGAGATTAACTGTGGCCGGGAGCTATTGTACGTACCCACCTGTCGCCACAGGCAAAACTCACCTCTGAGGAAAACCAGACCGTTCAAAGGCAGAAAAATAAAAAGACAAAAAGCAGACGGCTGTAGCTTTTTTGTCTTAAACAAACATGAGTAGTTTCGGGGGTGGGTTGATTGGGGGGTTGGGCTGAGGGTGAATCTCAACAATGCCGCCCTGTGAGTCGCTGCACGTCTCGCCCCGTCGAACAAGGGAACAGGGGGCTGAAGGCCAGGAGAAGAAAAAGAGGGCGAGAAAAAAAAATAGAGAGCGGAGAGTGGTGGGGAGAAAGGTAACCCGAACCAGTGTAAATGGAGTCATTGTTTCTGCAGCTTAATTAGGCGTGACAGCTCGGGCGCAAACAGATTCCCATCATTACAACCCCTTAAAAAGTCCATTAGAATCAATGCTACGCTTTTTTGGCAGACTGGCTGTCTGCTAGGCAGGGGTGGGCCGCCCATTGTATATGGTTACCGCACTTTGCTAAAACAAGGGAACTCAATAGCCGCGCTAACACCCTGGGTAATGGACTTGACGCCGCGTCGTGAAAAAAAGAGGGGGTGGTGGGTGGTGAGTGGGGGAATGGGATGGGAATGTGAACGGGGTTGTGCTGGGGGAGGCTTGTGGCCGGTAAGCTGCTGGAATTAATGAACGCTTCTGGAGCCCGAGGGCTGCCGTCGATAAAAGGGATGAACCGACCAATTGCGCCATCGATCGTTCCTCTCGCTGGGTGGTGTGTGCGGTAGCAATCCCCCCGTCCTGCGCCCGAATGTTGCAGGGAGGTGAGGGGGCGGTGTCAGCTTTAACAGAAATTCTGCGAGCAGGCTGCTGGATCACACAGTGCCCGCATCCATTCACCCCTGCGGCTGGGACAGTAACTGGCAGACTTGGGAGAGGGGACACTCGCTGTACATGAGCCTCCTACAACTGCTCAAACCTGCCAGATACTGCACCTGTGGGTCTCACTGATGTGAAAATCAAATGGAGAAGCAGAGTGCTTTTAGTGGGTTTAAATGCCCTCTTTTCTGTGAGGATGACTGCAAATACATGACCATGGTGAGGCTGTCTCTTCCATTGGCTACAGCATACAAGACAGGTATCTGTGAGATGAATGGGGTTCAGGGAAAGGGCTTTTTTAACCTTGCTGTGCCTGGCTGACCTGAGTCATAAGGAGGCTCCAAAACACACACCTTTCCATCAACAGTAGCCTAATAAACGCTCCCTCTACCCCCCACCTCTCCGTGGGACGGCTGTCACACACAGGTATGTTCCGAAAGAAGGATGGAGGAGCAAACATTCCTGGCTGCGGGGCGTGGCGGCTGACAGGCGGCACGTTCCCTTTATCTGATGACCCCGGGTCGCCGTCTTTGTTTCCCGGTGACGCTCTGTGACAGGGACGCCTGCCCACCCCGGTGCCAGAGCTGCGGTCTGTCCTCACCCTCCACACGGCCCGACTGGCACTGCCATGGAGACAGAGAGAGAGAGAGAGAGAGAGAGAGAGAGAGAGAGATGGGGAGAGAGAGAGAAAGAGAGAGAGAGGGAGGGAGTAAGAGAGAGAGAGGGAGAGAGAGTGAGAAAGAGAGAGAGAGAGGGAGAAAGACAGAGAAAGAGGGAGAGAGCGACAGAGGGGGAGAGAGAGTGGGAACAAGAAAGAGCAGGAGACAGGAAGAAAGAGAGAGAGGAAGAGAGAGAGAGAGAGAGAGAGAGTGAGTGAGTGAGTGAGTGAGTGAGTGAGTGAGTGAGTGAGTGACTGAGTGAGAGAGAGAGAGAGAGAGAGAGAGAGAGAGAGAGAGAGAGAGAGAGGAAGCGAGAGAGGGAGAGGGACAGAGAAAGAGAGGGAGAGGAGTGGAAAGTCTGGTTTGGCGCCGTCGCTCTGGCCCCGGCCCCTGGAGAAGCAGCAGATAAAGGCCTGCTGAATATTTCATGGACGTGATTGACAGCTCCTCGGGGTCCTGGGAGCGGCGTGGCGCCTGCTTTTTTACAACCTGCAGGAAATGCTGAGATGGCCTTAGCGCCCCCACCACCACGTGACACACCCCCACACACGTACGGGGGCGCAGCGTGGTCGGTGTGGGAACGGGAGGGGCCTGACTTCTTCTGCAGCTCTGCCTGCCGCTGCCCCAGCCGGGTCGAGAAGGACCAATCACATTGCTCCTGTGCCGCCGCATCACCGCTCCCTGGGATACCTGCCTGCAGATTCATCCCGCCGTCACAGACCTCAGCGCCACAGCGGACGGTTTTCACATAAACTCAGAAGGTTCTCTAGCTCTCCACGCCATTGTTTTGTTCAGATTAAATAAACCGTACAGTTTACCGTAAACCAGAGTGTAACAGCAGGACTGTAAGTCTTTGAAAATTGTCCGGCTAATCTAATTATAATAATTCTCTGGGGAATGGCTGGGGCAGTACATGTAATTTGAAGTTATTGCATGTTTACCGGAGGTGAGGGGTCAGTTCTATAAATGTGTTTTAAAAAAAGACTTTATAGCCTTTGGGGATATTCTATTTTACTCAGATTTGTGGCATTTTCCGACAAGCCCATAGCCTATAAAAATACTTGTAATCAAAAACTGATACAGACTTGTACTTACCAAACTAGTACAAACTGCCAGGGTAAAATCATTCAGAAATATATAATCTCATCCCCCAGCATTACATAAGTAATCCATCCCAAAATATGATCATCCCCAGAGGCCCTGTATTTATAAAGAGAACATAGAAACATCATAAAGGAATTTGAAACAGATTTGGAAGTTCATCTGATCTTATCATTTTTCTTTCTGTACCAGACCTGACAACCATGCCGGGCTATACCATCTTCTTTGTCTCCGACAGCAGTGCAATAAAATCCTGAATTTGTTCGGAAAGTGAAACAGAAACCCTAATGTTGGTTTGAATGATATGTGCCCCCCGGCCGTAAGAGCGCACCTGTGGTGGAATGGAAATGCATTCGGCATGCAGGTCTTACCTTCCATAATACAGGCACAGCGATGACAAGCCATGCTTTGCATTGGCATTGATTCCAGGTAACCCGGGAACAGTATTGCACGTATTCTACAGCAGTTTACCAGAGATTCACATGAGGTCAAATTTAGAAGCCTACCTGTCGGCATCTACCTGAGGCTCTGCCATCACTTGTTTTGATAAAACAAACAGCTGCCGGAAATACTGTATTTCCCATAATGCACTGCTGCCGTTCCTGCAACTGTCGTCATCCACATAGTATATTAGCATAATTGTTTAAGGAGAAGCCCCCACAATATTATCCCGTTTTGTGTTTTTTTTTCATGAAAAGCTGGCTCCTACTGAGACAGCAGTGTGCAATCCCATGACGCTGCTCTGCCCACAGCCCCCCCACAGACGGCTCCTCTAATCAGTGCTTACACCCCTGGCGTGGCCCTGCGGCCCGCCGAGGCCCAGACGGGCCAAGGGAAAGACGTTTCGGCCGCGCCCAGAGGACGGGATCCCAATCACCGCGGGGATCAGGGAAAATGGCTTCCAGAGCTGCGCCGAAGGAATCCGTCACATCTTGAGAACATCCAGAGGTCGGATCAAATTGAGGGTGCCTGGGGCTCTTCCCACTACGCTACCCCCCCCCCCCAATTCCGCACCCAGAGGAAGCCCAAGGTCTGCGCCTAAACAAACGCAGGCTACCAGGCCACGCGTGGCCTCCAAAGCACACATCCGCTCCGGGGCGCTCCCCGCTGACCCAGGTCGTGCTCACGCATGCAAAATCTGTGGCTCTCTTCGGATTCCTCGCACCGGGGACTGAATTCTCACCTCCTCTGCTTGAGCATAGCACAAAACCACTGTTACGCTCAACTGCGGTCACCGCGATCCGTAAAAACGTTTTCTCACATGATCGACGGCACGCAAGGGTAAATACGAGAGCCAGTTCCCAGAGTAGCCTGCTAATCCTACCAAAAATCACTGATTCCATGCTTAATTTTTTGATGATGGACACAAATGATTTGAGCAATGCACTCACGTAACACAAAGCCTGCTGCATCTGTGCAGAGTCCTCTGTAACCCAACGCCAACGAACCAACAGGGCAACTGTTGCTCAAAGAATCTACGTATTGGGACACTGGGTCTGACCTCATGTTGTAATTAGGGGGCAGCAGTTCCTGCCCAGTAAATGGAGGCCAGAGTCTAAATGGGCTTTCATCAGCAGAGTTTTGTTCAAAATGTGTGACCGAAGCACGATGGAGCCTCATTCCCTCTCAGTCCCAAAGCGTGCCAAACTCCAGAGCAAGCCCGACCCCCGTCAGAAGTGTCATCTGCGGGTCCAGTCACGAGGGGTGGGACACGGTGCAGCGAAGGAAGGGTCGGGCAGCGTCGCCCTGGTCACCATCGGAAGCGGCCGCTCGGGTTACGCGAGACGCGTGAAATTGACTCGCGGCGAAAGAGTCCGCTAAGCTCCAGCTGGCCGGCCCTCCCCGGGCGTCGAGGGATTTGGCACGCACATGCGAGGCAACATCTGTGCCGCGAAAACGCGGGCGTGCGAGGCTCAGCCGGCGCTAGGCCACCGCTCAGATTTACAGGTTATTTCCAGAGCAGCGCCTGTGTGTCACATGCTGTCACCCGTTTCAGGTGCTGGCAAGACATGCAATGCTCAGGACCGTCCCTGTGCATGTGGGCCTGAATTATATGGATGCATTAAAACGAACCTACCATTGGGGCAGCAGTGTAGCATAGTGGTAAGGAGCAGAGCTTGTAACCAAAAGGGTCCTGGTTTGACTCCATGTCGGGACACTGCTGCTGTACCCTTGGGAAAGGTACTTAACCCTGAATTGCCTCAGTAAATATCCAGCTGTACAAATGGATCATATGTAAAAACTGTAATCTATGTAAGTCAGTCTAGATAAAAGTGTCTGCTAAATGACAGTAATGTGATGTAACGTAAATAAAACCTGAGGAAAGCATTTAGTTGGACAGCATTTGACTTGGACCTACCAAGCATTTGCTGTATAAATTAACTTCATGAGCACCATTTACTTATTATGTCCTTGGTACAGTATGTCCTACCAAACACTTTCACAAGAACTCATATTCAAATACTTATTGACATTTCTCAGAAAAAAAAAAACACTGCAGTTCAATGTTTGCTCTGAAGTGCTCAATACAAGCAGTCAGCAGCACACGCAGGAGAGTGAGTTAAGATCTTCGAGTTTCCCCTTTGCTCTCCCCTGTCCTGTGTGTTCGTGCAAGCCTGGCCCTGCCGGAAAGATTGACTGCGAGGGAATCGCTCAGAGCTTTTCTCGAGCGTTGTGTTTCTGCTCCTCACTCCACATGACTCATCCCGTCCTGTCACCTTTCAGAGTGAAATGTGTGCTTGCCCCCGAACTAAAACAAACAAAACATCACTCTCCGACAGCATGACTTCCAGCTAGCAGCGCGAGACAGCGATTTAGGAGAGGAGATTAAAGGAAGCAACCACGCTCTTGACAAGCCCTTTCCTTTGAAGGTGGAGTTCAGCAGGTTTGGGAGTTCAATCAGTCACCAATTTACACCTGGAACACAAAGCATTCTAACTTCTAATACCAGTTACCACTTACGTTCACGGTTGGTTTGCATGTTTGTCTTCACAATGGAATTTGATACTAGATGTGGATCATAACATGATATTATAAGAGGAGAGAGAAAAAGAAAAATGTGTGTGTGGGTACAAGAATAGAAAAAGTAAAACCCACTTAAATGTTTATCCAAGTCAAGGTCAAAGTGTCAAAGCTGTTAAACTAAATACCCAGAAAACACATTCCCCCCCTCACAGCTCACAACTAATTTTGCTTAATGCCTAACCCTACTTTTAACCTCTCCGTTATCCACATCAGAACTTAAAGGGACACGATTTCAAGACTTTTTGAGGACTTACAACAATCACACTAATAACTGTGGTATGTTAAACCTCAGACGCTGTGCCGTTGCAACCGCTCAGGACCGACCGAGAACTCCTTGCGAGGGAGCTGACGCACATTAAATGCTTCACTGTGCATTTAGGGACATGACCTCAGCAGGAATCGCGTGCAGGCCTTCAGACAAAGGCCAGGCCGTGATGGAGAAAACAGAGCTGGATCTTTCCTGTGCTGAAAACCCATGCCTGTGAAGCAGCCCTCCTGGGAGTCTCGGCTCTGTAAGATTTAGCACCTGAGACGTGAAGACCTTCTGTGGGACGAGATCAAATAGGACTTAAATGGACGTAGATCACACTGTTTATAACATAAAAGGGGGTCGTCAAAGAGTTACAGCTACTTCAGGAGAGGTATCAGCTGAACCGATTGGTTAAACAGTGGTGCTACTTTGAGAAAAGGGGCTCAGAGACGACACGAAGACGTGCAAGTTTGAGCATTACCCACCGTATGTGCTCAAGAAGTGGGGCCAGTGCGTGGAACCCCACACACCCATTCTGACCAGCAGGAGTCATGTAACAGTAATGGGAAGAGCCGAGAATTTTGCTCATGCTATACTACTGAAAACCACACTGGCAAAGCAAATAATCAACATGTCAAGATGCACCAGAGCTGGTGTGGTGCTGGTATCATTGTGGACTGCGCTGTCACTTTGCTGGAGAGCTATGTGCACGGCAGCAGCGCCTAACTGTACAGCATTGCATCCTTCAGCTCCCCATCCCTGTTTGCGGCAGCAGGTTAGGATCTGGCTACAGAGGCCGGTCGGCACAGCCTGGCGCGTTTAGCTGTCGGGAGTCCAGGTTGGAAAAGACAAGGGGGGGTTTGTTGCATGAACTGTTTGGTATTAGAGGGGCATGTTGCACGTTTTGGAAAGCCTGACGGGGCTGGGGAAGCGCAGGGGGTTGTATGAATCGGGCCGTGGAGTTTGAGACGGCCTCCCTGGAGGGTGCCCCTTAGCGTCAGACCAGTGGTGCCGTGCTTTGATCTCCTGCCGCGGGTCACCGCCCGGCCCCCCTCCCCCAGCCGCCGTCTGCCGGCCGCCGTGGAAGCGGGGCTGCCGCGGAGTGTTTTCGGGTTTTGGAGGGATCCCAATTTCCTCCTGCAATCATGACATCATCCTGGACCAACGAGTTAAAGATGTTGCCAGGCTGCTCCTCGCCCACCTACCCCCCCCCCCCCGCTGGATCCCAGCTCCCAAAATTAGGCACATTTCAGCATTTCCTTCCCTGCTACACGTAAGCACAGCATGGGAGCCACTGAGCCAGCCTCATTTCCTCTCCCTCTCACGGCCCCGTTCTCAAACACAGGGCGTCATTCTCTGTGCGTGTGTGTCATGTACAGTGTGTCTCACTGTAAAATGCACGTTTGCATGTGTGTGCATCTCATGTGTGCCTCTGTAAGTGCGTTTTTTTCTGTGTGTATTTCCTTTTTCTTAGTTTTTACTATTTTCCACATTTTAGAGTAATAGTAAAGCCATCAAAACTATGAAACAACACAAAAGGAAATATACAGTGACCAAAAAAGTGTTATAAAGAAATCAAAACTATCTTATATTTTAGATTATTCAAATAGCATTTTTTTAATTAAAGATTTTTTGGAAAGAAATGCATGCATAGACATCAACTTCACTCTTTATGTTTGTCTAAGAAACAAATTTCAAGCATTTAAGTACATCTTTAGATAAAAACCACTTTGAATGGATGTCTCCGATTATCTTAATCAGGTGTGTCCAAACTTTTGACTGGTACTGTGTGTGTCAATGTGTTTGTGTAACATCAACAAGAATATTTTTTTTATATAGCACATTTTACAACCAAGGTTGTCATAAAGCACTGCATAGAGATTTTCCAGGGGGAACTGAAAAAACATTTAAAAATCCATGGGCCCATCTGGGAAAAACGGAATATTATTCCGTCACCCCTAACAAAGAGAAACCCCTGGAAAACATTGCAAGTCAAAAATTAAAATGACACACACACACACACATACTGAGGTGTGTGTTATTCGTCAGAAATGCATGAGCAGTGTGTTAGTGGTTTTGGAGGTGGTCAGCAGCAGGCTACAGGGATATTGCTCATCCATTGCTAGTCTTCACGATAGCCCTACGGCTTGTGTGGCATGTGTATCTGTGTGGGGAATGTGCGTGTGTGTGTATATGCTTGAATTGCATGCGTATGCCTCTGTGAGTCAGTGTATTGTGTGTGTGTGTGTGTATGTGTGTGCGTGTGTGTATGTTTTAATTGCATGTGTATGCCTCTGTGAGTCAGTGTATTGTGTGTGTGTGTTTTAATTGCATGTGTATGCCTCTGTGAGTCAGTGTATTGTGTGTGTGTGTATATGTTTTAATTGCATGTGTATGCCTCTGTGAGCCGGTGTATTATGTGTGTGTGTATATATGTTTTAATTGCATGTGTATGCCTCTGTGAGTCAGTGTATTGTGTGTGTGTATTTCTTTGAATTGCATGTGTATACCTCTGTCAGTCAGTGTGTA
Organism: Megalops atlanticus; assembly: GCA_019176425.1. Lineage (NCBI taxonomy): Eukaryota > Metazoa > Chordata > Actinopteri > Elopiformes > Megalopidae > Megalops > Megalops atlanticus. Next base: position 6,165,561 of record CM032880.1, on the reverse strand, counting down.
GTGTGTGTGCTTGTGCACACGTGTGTGTGCATCACATGAAGCACTCTGTGCCAGGCTTTCTGCGGCCACATTTGCGAGGAGGAGACAGGTTCTTCAGCCTGCACTCTGAACATGAACTAACTCAATCATAGCAGTCACAGTAATTGTGAGCTGCTCCCTTCTCTGACATGATTAAAGGCTTTTCCTGATGGGGAAAGATTAGAGTTGGCCCCTGCTTGTCAATAGCAGTTATCCTAACACAGAGTGCTGCCTTTCTCCGCACGTCCTCAGTCCTTTCACAACATGTTTAGTAGTACTAGCAACAACCGAAGAGGTAGGAAGGTGGTGGTAGCAGTAACTGTAGTAGAAGTAGTAGTAGTATCTGTAGTAGTAGTAATAGTAGTTGTAATTGTAGTAATGATAGTAATTCATCCACCTCTCAGTATTTTGTTCCATCCTTTCTGTATAGTTATTTGTATATTGATTTTCTCTCAGCCTCCATCCATATATGGTCAATACCAAAGTTTTACTGCTTTTTTCCCTTTAAAGTAATTGAAATTAAATGGCGGTAGAAGGGGTGAAGGGTTGAGGAGCTAAAGGAGACAAAGCGCACTACACTTGGGTGCTGCTGTTGTGCACAAAGGTTCAGAGTGCTTTGCAGCACGGCAAAGCACAGCACAGTCGACAGGGATACCAGCACCACACCAGCTCTCCCAATGCACTCCTGATCTGTTGGTGTTGATTATTCACTTTGGTAATATGGTGCACAATAAAGCAACACAAACAGAACACTCAGCCATGTCCACTGATGTTACTGGACTCCTGTGTTGTCAAACTCACTTCCACTGTGAGCAAATAGGGTGACGCTTTTTCTTGGGATATCTTGTCAAGTATTGAACTTCAAGAGAAACAAAAACTGGTATGACTGTTTCATGTTCAAGAGTGGAGCTACTCTGCTTTTTTAAGAGCGAGTTACAAATGCACTCTGTGACTAAAACAGGAGCCTATGACTGAATCCCTAGCAAGCTGTCAATCACAAAGTGCATCTGCGGACTGTCATCAACAGGCAGTAAGCCTGGGCCTGGTGGCAGGATCCCGGGGTCCTGTAAAACGTCCAGCCGGTCACACGCATGTAGGGCGCTGGCAATTACGAGCTGAAGGAATCCTCCTCCTTCCCCCCTCGGCTCCTGTGAGAACGCCGGCATCTCGCGGCCACAAAGGACTCTTCACAGAAGAGCGGAAAGGAGTTTTAAACTCAGCGACGGCTCATAAAGAGAAAAAAAAAACAGAGTAGTAGAAAAAAATAAAAGCCTCTCTCCTATTCCTCCGTCTCGACCACCTCCTCTAATATAAACAGCATTGCGCGTCGTTTCGTGTTTCTGCGTTTTTCTCGGCGGCGAGTCAGATTTACACTTTCATCGTCTGTGCTGAGTTGTGGGGCAGCCCCCCCCCCCACCCCCCCCGAAAAACCAGGCTCCTCAGACACTTGTGATATTTGGCTCGGACGCCCATGTGTTTTCCATAAAACAATCCTTTATGGTCTTTATATGACAGGAGTGGTTCTACAAGACCTTTTTGATGTTGTATCTGTACTTTGTCCCCCAAAGCAACATATATAATCCTCCAGGCCCTGCTTGAGAAGCAGGCACCACAGAGATATAGATCAGCAAAGGACGTTGTGTTCCACATGACTGGCTGCCGGAATAGAGTCTTGGCCTTCTGTTATGACATCGCTGCTTTACTGTTGAGTACAGGAACTGTGGTACAGCGATGTCTCTTATGAATATATAAACTGTAACCTCTACGAGGCATTATACATCATACAGCCTGCTCTGAAGACTTGCTAACAACAAGGCTTAATTTGATTGGAGTTTTGGGTAGTATGTGAAGGTTTGCATATTCACTTTACGCCGCTCTGACCTGATTTGTTTCCATCTTTTGGATTTCCATGCTCATGGCAGAACCTGACTATTAGAATTAGAATTAAGTGAATGCAGTTGTAGGAGAAATGAGTGTAGTACCTATATAATTACACAATGCAGACACAGTATAATCACGTTAACATGTTCTGAGTACACAGTATGCCTTTTGAAATCACTGGTATCTCAGGTTTCGTTTTCCATTGTGTAAAAACATTGCTGGTACAGATTCAGAATTATTTTGTGATTGCAACTATTTTGTGTCTTTGTGTGTGTGTGTGTGTGTGCATACAGGGGTAGGTATGTGTTTGTTTCTACATTTCAGTTTGAGAATGGGTGCTTTTTGTTGTTGTTTTTTTTTTGGAAAAAAAGAGGAAAAAAAAGCTCAGTCACAAGGAATGTAATTCTTTCCAGCCTGCTGTTCTCAGTCTCTATCCAGTAGACAGCTGGGCGCCCCATACAGTTAGGATCAGAGGCCTTGATAACCTGGGCCTTGATTTACGGACAGCGTGGGCCCTTTGCGATCACCTAATGAGGGAAAACCAGAGCGTCAACATGTTTATTAAATACCCAGAACCACCTGTGTCTCTCGGGCAGACGACATCTATCATAATAATTCTATTTCCGTTATGGCCCAACTTAACCGTAATGGACTGGGTTTTTTTTCCTACCCACCCAATCAAATGTCCTCATTTCTCATTTCGTTAAACTTCGTAAAAGCCAAGCCAGACACGCTCAGCGGCTCCTTCGGTAGGCTTTAAGGGCCACTCGTACATATTAGGAGAGCTGCTTATTTTTCCACCTCCTGAACTGCCTAAGCAATGTGGGGAGAGATTTATATAGTGACGCGGGAGGTAGAGGATTACCAGGCCTTTTGTGCCCCGCCCCGCGGGATTTTGGGATACGCGTGTGAGTGATGTGGCCTTTCTCAAGATACATGCCGCGGGAGAATGCCGATGGTTCATTGCTACGGTGGAAGTCCATTTATGATTTAAAAAAAAAAAAAAAAAAAAATTTTCCATGCACGACAAGTTTCCTGTGAGCACATTGACAGCTCTTATTTCTCATTTGTGTAGTTTAGTTGTATGCGATTCTGATGTGATTTAGAGGTTTATCTGCGCTTTTCATTTTTATGTGAAATAGTTTTCATGCAAAACATTTTTTTACTTGTTCCTTAAAAATAGTGTACACAAAGAAAACAATTAAACATTTTTCAATTGTTTTTCATTTATTTTTTCTTTGAATTCTTGAAATTTTTTCCAACGCATGACAGAAGCAGTGCTTTGGGGGTAGGGAGGTGCTGCTGTTCCCTCAGTGTTCACATTGTATATATCCCAAATTTTCATTAAAAAAAAAAAAAGCAAGGAAAGCTGAAATAGGAAATAAAAAGCAACCTGCATATTTCCTTTCTTCCTCCTCGCCTGACATACATATTTTACGATCTCTAAAGGGCCCTGTTGTCTGCCTCCCCCCCGCCCCGAACAAAATACTTTGCCGTTCTCATTACAGGAGGTCATGCAAAGTTTTCTCAGTAGGGGCTTGGCTGTCTCTAGGCCCTTCTCAGGCAAAAAGGCCTGGAACCCACGTGAACCTGGCAGCTTCGGTGATCCGGCTTCAGTTACCAGCACTTAAACGTTTAACAGCTCTCGGTCGACCAACATGTACAAGCTACTTGCGGATTTTTCTCCCTTTTTTTGTGTGTGTGTGTGCACGTGCGTGTGTGCGGGAGGCAAGAGCGGGTGATGCTTTTTACTGCAGTGGCGACAGGGGGGCTTTAGCGCTATGCACATCGGCGAGCCTGCGGGCTTCTGATCACCCGCCTGCCGTAGGAACCCCCAGAGCCCCTGTTCCATCACTGCCTGGGAAAGATTCTTTTTTTCATACCTCACACCAGCTAATGTACAGCAGGACTCCCTTTTATCTGCCGGGGCCTTGTAAAACCCCGGTGCTCTGACTCCTCTTTCCATCAGAGCAGCATAATGATCAGTCCTCTTTAAAGGGAAGCGCAGTGTGGCAGGGCCGTTGAGAAGACTTGAAGACTTGCAGGGCATGTCTTTTAATGGGCCAGGAACGGGTTCACCACCAGTCTATTAACGTCAGCAGACCCGGGCGCAGACCTGTCGAACACATCGTAACACGATACGCGCGCTCTGACGACCGAGTTTGCAGGTCATCGTTTGCCTCGGAGTGAGGTCATTTATTTTTCGGTGAGAAAAAAAAAGTTATTCTTTTGTGCTGTGATTGACTCGAGTCAATGTTTAATGATCTCTCCTCACACCTTGGCAACAGATTAGACACTGATGCAGGCTGTGTGTTAACCTGATCACATGCTGGGACACACCCCAGCGCGCTCTGCTGTATTGTCCGTACACCCACATTACACTCTGCATCTAATAAATAACTGCTTAGCAAACACCCTTATCTGGGACCACATAACTTACACTTCACTTACACCACTTCCAAGCCAGATACTGCCCAACCAAATGCTTTCCTCAGGTTATTTTTAGATTACATTATTGTCATTTAGCAGATGCTCTTACTCAGAGTGACGTACATATGTTACTTTACATGCTGTCCATTTATACAGCTGGATATTTACTGAGGCAACTGTGGGTTAAGTACCTTGCCCAAGGATACAGCAGCAGTGCCCCAGCAGGGAATTGAACTGGCAACCTTTCAGTTACGAGTCTTGCTCCTTAACCACTATGCTACACTACTGCCCCCTTTTAGTCTACAATTGCTTAGCAAACACCCTTATCTGGGACCATTCACACACTTGAAGAGCTGGACATTTTGTGAGGCAGCTGAGCGGGGATTCAGCGGTCCAGGCTCTGAACGTGCGGCCTGCTCCCGAGGTCAGCGCCTGACCGGCCGCGGCGCCACGCCACACCACAGCGGAGCGAGGCCGGGCGTGTCCACAGAGTGACCCTGGAGGACCGGGCCAGACCCTCGGACCGCAGTCTCCCGTCAGCGAGGTGCCGAGGCCAGGCGTCCCCCACTCCCGGCCCCGGGTCCCGCGGCCCGGCCCCGCGCTGCTGCCACAGCAAATCACTCATTTTCATACAATCGCCTTCCTCTCCCTTCCTGCGCACGGCCGGCCTGCGACCGCCGCCCGCCCGCCCGCCATTGTCCGCTAATTTTAGGCCCATTATTCGGCGCAACAAATGCGCGTTGGGCAGAGTCACTTTCACATTAAGTACCGCGCGCTCGACAGGAAGTCTTCCCTCGCGCGCTGGATCAAAGGTCCCCCCTCCATTGTAACTCACTTCCTGTTACCCGTTTTAGCTCCGAGGGTTGTTGTTTTTTCTCGCCCCCCTTCCCCGGTCCCCGCTGCGGTCTCGCGGACCTCGGCGCACCGTCCCCTCGCCCTCGTCGGACGGCGCAGCGGGCGACCGTGAGAAGATGACCTTTCACCTCGGCGTCGGGGAGCAGGTGAATTATGGGAGTCCGGAGATACGCGTGGCGGCTTGATTTCCTTGCCATTTTCGCCGCTCAAGGATAGAGCACACCCACTTTTGCTCCCCAGCAAACTGGACATGCGCACATTCCAGAGAGTTTGTAAAGAGTCTGGATTACAGATCGAGCTGCTGACATTAAAAGCATTAAGAGTTTTAGTAATTCTTTCATAATGTTACACATATCCATCATATTTATGCGGACAGGAGCACAGTTCTCATATTAAATGTGGGTGGACACATATCGTAGAGTATTCATGCAGAGTTTTTGTGGTTTTAGGTGGTTAATTTATGTGTTTTAACATCCTTTCAGTTCACTCATGGAAGTAAGGTATAAAGCAGGCATCTTCCCTCACTGTCTGTAGCTCCTGTTCATGCTCTTATACAGAGATTTTTTCATACAATGACAATATTGATACTACTACTCTTAACACAACTATTATATTTACAATAACATTTGATTTGTTGAATTTAAGTATTATGTATATGTTGCTTTAATTGTATAATGATTGCTAAATCATGACCACACCCGAAAATATGCGTCGTGGACGAGGTTGAGGACCACACTGCTATAATTACAGCATTAAGAGGAAGCCACAACATGACACAGAACCTCTGTGTACATTATTATTCCAACTGTGTTATGCATGGACAGCAGTCTAAATACACGTTAATCTCCCTAGATGCGTCCGATTAAAGTATTCTTACCTTTGAACATGAGGAACGACTTCCTGCTGTTGCCTCCCACATACTTGCTGATATTCCTGCCTGTATTTCACCTTTAACGGTAACTGCAAAACAAAAGCAGAAGCGCAAATTAGCCATTACACATAGCTGTTATTTTACTTGCTAGTTTAACAGATAAACTCATTCAAGTTAAGTATAGTCTTAATTACATATTGACTCTCTGTAAAATATACAAAAAATCCAAAAGCACTAAAAGTAGCCTACAAAAATGTCAAATTATAATAAATCATCAGATAGAAGTCTGGCTAAATTTCATACCGCTTGACTCACGTCAGGTAGTTAGGTAACCACAGCTTTGTTGGCACCAACTCGTATTCAACGTACAGTACGACGCAATCGGCTTAATCAGTTTGTTGAACGTGATTTGGATGTTGGCGGACACCAATAACATGTTCTCTGTGAAAAGGATAATAACATTTCTCAATGGCAAACACAGTTAAACGAACCCAGCTACGGCCAACAACAACTTGCTCGTATTTTGGCCAACCGCGTTTATAGTCAACTAAATGTGAGCTGGCAAGTAAGCAATTAGCAAACAATTTTACATTTGCAAGATAATCTCACATTACTGATGCTAACTAGGTCATACGACTATGAAAACTTTGCACAATTGAGTTCGTGTTACTCGACCTTTTGTCTTTTTACCTAAAAATGTAGCAGTACTTTGTTTGTTTTTATTTATACAACTAGTTAAATTCTGCAAACTTATTCAGCATCTCGCTTTACCTCGCCCACACCACCAAAGCTGGAAAACACAATTCTTTTCCTGTGTTCAAAGTCCGCGCCGTGTTCTTCTTCTCCCATGACTGTCTTACAGACACAGCCCACTTCAAGGGTATATATCTCCCCCTATTGCTCTGGAGAGTGGCTCGCAGCAAGCAACGTCCTTAAGTTTAATACAATATTGAACAGTTTCCGAACGCTTAGCATACGTCTGCTTCTTTGCCTTGAGGATGATCAACAATGATCCATGGTTTTAATTTAAGTATCTTAAATTGGATAAAATGTGTATTGCAACATATACTGATAGCAACAATGTAGGACACATGTCAGTCTTCTGATGGAGATATGTGTTGCAAATATGCAAATAATTGAATGTGCTGAGTAACAGTTACACATTTTTTTATACTACACACCACATGCTCAAATATGTGGCAGTCTATTTTTGATTTTGTGTTGCCAAATAGGATAGCTCTCTGCCAACATTTTATTTAGTGAAAATTTATCAGAAACAGATCTCCAAAAAATTCCACTTCCCTTCCCCAGCTGAGCACAAATGCAATAATAAATTTGTCAAAACTGCAGTTTGGCCATTTTCTCTGAAAGCCCTTTTTTAATATAGCACCATGATAGTGTTGTGTACTTTGCCTAAGACAAACCTTTATGTCAAAGAGCCAGCCGTACTCTCTGTAGATGGTAGAAAGTTACACTTTAATTTAGTTTTATGAAGCATTTAGAATGATCTTTTGTCCTATGTATACATAAACTCCGCAACCATCTTATACAATCACAAGGCTATGTAATCATAAGCATTATGTCATGTCACATCAGTAAACCAGCTGAAGGTTATAATATTTATGTATGTTTGTGACAATGTTTATAATGCATTACATAGTGCTTTTTAATGTGTTGAATGCTACATGGTACCAACTTCTGGTGTGACCAGAATGTCTGCAGCTGTACTTCTTTGTGAAGTCTGTACTCTTTGTCTAGCATCTCTGAGAAGGTCAGCAGTGCTTCTTGCAAGATTTCAGCTGAGAAGGTATTGTTGCATTTGAGGCATTGGTGTTCTTTGTATTTGTTGTTGGGTTGTTTTTTTGTTTTGGTTTCTTGCTGTCCAGTGGTGTGCTCGTATCTCATCTCAAAAGCCTGCGCTTTCCCTGAATGTTTAATAAGACTAAAAGGAGACTGTTGTGCTTTAAATTTATTGGCCTAACAAGCAAGGAAGCTTAATGGGTGAACACACCTCATGATCCATTTAGGGCAGCCCTTTCAAGTGGTTCTGTTCCCTCTCATTTAGGCCCTTGCCTTTTGTTCTCCACCGACCAAGGCATAGACATGGGTACATGAAACCAGTTAATGAGTGATGTCAGAGAAGCCTCATGCACAGCTCCAGATTACCAGGTTTTTTGCCTATAAATTGAGAAACTTAACAGACTTAAAATGGCACAGGAGCATATCTGTAGGCATTTATTTCGTAATGAGGGTAAAATGGAAGGTGAGCAAGGCTCTCTGTCCCCAGTCCTCATTAGATCCGAGACGGACGATGGGGGGGGTGGTGAATCAGTGTCATTATGGCTCTATGTCAAACACGACTTTACCCTTTAAGTGTAAAGCTCAGAGGCCTGGAATGGACCAAGCCTGGGCATCTGTGGGTATATGTTTACTGTGCTGTTTGGGAAGGAAAGGGAGTTTAAACCTGTCTCTGGGCCTCGCAGGTGTTGGGGCAATAGAGGCCACCTTGGGGAGTAGGTCTGGGGGTTTCATTGCTAGGTTTAGGGCCGATGGTGAAAGGAAGGGACAAGCTGTCTGGCTGCCTCATTGTGAGTGGGCAGCGGTGGCCATTGAGCCTGTGAAAGCTTTTGGGGAACTGGGGGTCCCCCAACCTTGTGGAGTTGCAGATGCCATGAGAGATTTGGAACACAGTTACAACCAGCTGACCTTAGCTTGGAACACAGTACCATGCAGCGTCAGTCAATTACTTTCACTATACAGTACGAATAAAACCCAGATCTCACAGGGGCTTAACGATGCCCTCAGAGAGAGGCCCCTCTCTGTGCTGCTGTGGGTTCACACACCCTGCACACTGGAGCAGTAACCATGGTGACACTCCCTCGCCAGCCACGCTGGGATCCCAACCTTTTGGACTACTGCCCCCCCGTATCCCTATGACTCCACAGAAAGCCCTTCAGCCTATAGGACAGACGGGCTGCCCAGTGTTCACCTGCCGGCAGAGATCGTGCGGGGGGCTGGGGGGGGACGCGCCGGTGAGTCAGTGCTGGCCTGGTGCTAATTGCGGCCATGGGACGCTGGGACGCCCGGTCAAGGTCAGCCCCCAGCCCTGCCAAGGTCACAGCGGCCCTCCTAAACCTGTTGTTACCCGGAGCTCCATAAAAATAACACTTCATAAATATTGTCCGTTTGGAGCGGGCGCTTTGCGCTTCGCACTCCCTCTCTCACCTCGGCGCCGCAGTGGCCGGAGCAGTGGGCAGTGGGAAGGGTGCTCAGCAGTGAGTCACATGACACGACTCCATGCTAACCGCAGAGCTTATACTGCATTATGCGATTAGGGGAAAAATGTATTCAAAGTCCTTTAAAAAAAGTTTGTTGGATATTTGAATATTTATACTACATTAAAAGTATGTGTTGTATATACTTTATGTATATAACTTTATGTATAATAAAGCATACTATACATATACTTAAAGTATACTATATGTATATTCTGGGTATATGCATGCATGTTTTGTGTGTGTTTGTGTGCTTGTGTGTGTGAGAGAGAGAGAGAGAGAGAGAAAGAGAGAGAGACAGAAAGACAATGTGAGAGAGGGAACACTTTTGAAGATGTTACCATGTGAAGTGTTAATACACCTTTAAATGTTACACATATATAAAGACCCACTGAGAATCACAATAAAAGGACCTCCTGTAGGTAACGTTCCCAGTGCTCATGGACGAGGTATGGACAGAGATGTTCAGAAAAGAAATGTGTAAAGGGTCATGGAGATGTGGCATTATCGGCAACTCCCGTGGGCCCGTTGTGGCATGTGATGTGTGACGTGTGACACATGACACGGCGCAGACGAGGGGGTCTAATGACGACCGGATCCACTGCTGAATCCCATCCGCTATGCTCTCCATGCATAAGAGGTTTACATATAGATTACAAAAAGTACAATGAGACATGAGGGAGGCCACCCACATTGGGCCATTTATCACAGGCCTGAAGCAAAGAGGATGTTATGGAGTGAGAATCTCAAGAGGGGATAGAGGAGGGTCTGCAGAGCCAAGTGGATGGTGTGTGTGTGTCTGTGTGTGTGCGCGCGCGCGTGTGTGTGTGTGTGTATGTGTGTGTGTCTGTGTGTGTGCACGTGTCTGTGTGTGTGCGCGCGTGCGTGTGTGTGTCTACATGAATGTGTTCTCACGTGTGTTTGGCTGCTGTCATCACACGTCTAGCTGCTCCACCCCGCTGCTGTTGTGTGCGGCATCAAATACGCCCCCACACTGAAAAATGTTGCAGGGCACATAGTTCCGCTCCATAGTGCCGGATGTGCTCCATACAGCAATGTAGGCATTGTCTTCCTGTTAGATAATGTATGGTTTTATTATTTGAATAATGATGCTTGGATGCTTGGATTTATTATTTTTTTTGAAAGACACTGTTATCCTTACAACAACTGAACAAGATCTGAATGCTGAAACACAAGAGCACTCTAGCTTCAATAACAGGTAAAATGTAATTCTGTTTTTAAACCAAATGCCCCACTCTAAGTCATATTTCTTATTTAGAAAAAGAATGATTTTCACATAATATCAGAAGTAGCATAATATTCTTAGCTCAGTTTAATATCAGAATTACTGGAGTGAGCTACAGTAGGGGCATACCACAACTGTGCAACAGGCATGTGTAGGGCAAAGAGGACACAGAAGCTTATACTGTGCATGTGCTTTTTGTTGATTACCTGGATGAGTTACCTGTAATGCATTACAATACATCTGCTAAGCAGATGCTCTTATCCAGAGCAACTTGCATACACACACCGTTTGGATGCAATCCATTCATATAACTGGATATTTACAGAGGTGACTAAGTTTAATTACCCCAGTCAAGTACCTTTCGGAGGGATACAACAGCTGTGCCCCAAATGAGAATCAAACCCGCAGCCTCTGGGCTACATGCCCTGCTCATCACCAGTACACCACATTGCCATCCCTGCAAATATTGAGACATTTTAATGGGTAACTGTATGGAACAGGCCTTCACTGAACCTATGTCATCTAATGTACAGCAGGTAAAAAATGGTTAAACTTAACACAAATGTAACTAACTAATCAGTAACAAATAAAAGTCTTGTCTTTGTTATAAAGAAAAATAAAAGAATTTGTTGCCTCTTTTCCAATGCTACAACATAGTTACTATCATGCATCACCTGCTTTAATACTATTTATCCAACATTATGTGTATGTTTTTTTCCAATCCAGACACCAGCCTAATGACATATCAGACAGCTAGTTGCCTGTTTGTACATAATGCACTACATTATGGAGGATAAATGGAATGCGATGTGTGCGTGAGTACCTATGCATGCTTTGCTTTGATCTCGGGGTGACATAGCTGGTGACGTATCTGATGACGGGACACTTTTCCCTGGCGACAGACCTCTCCTGTCTCGGGAGCCGACCGTGACTGGCGGACCAGGGGGCGGAGAGAGCTCATTACGAGCAGCAAGGCCGTCGCTCTGGATGCGGGCGTCTGCTAAATGACTAAACGCAATGTAATGCGGAGGACTCTCCCACGCCACGGAAGCGCCGGAACATCTTTCCTCCAGATGCCCGGGCGAAGGCGGTGCGGTCACGTCGTCAGGGTCCCTAATGCAAAGTGACAGTGTCACGAGTCTCACGGGGGACGTGGGGGGCATTGATCGATGGATCAATGGCGGTGTGCAGCTAGCACTCCTGCCCAAAATCCCCGTCCAGCTACAGTTAGATCACCTCCATAGCCCCAGGGATGATGCTTGCTCTCTCTGCAGGACTTAGCCCCAGCCCTTCCCCTGTCTCTGCTCTGAGGATGTTATCTGTGTAGCGGCTCTGTCTTCAGCTCAATTCAGAACAAGCTGTCAGACTGAAATATTTGCTGTTGCATCTTCAGAGTCCTAACCAAAGGGGCCAGCAGGTGTGCGCGTGCACTTTTGAAGATTTTCTTTTTTCTTCGCAAACAGGAAATTTAAGTACATTAGTGGAAACTGTAAAAATTAATGGCCAAACATTTAAAGCCAAAAAATGACCCGCAAAGCCTAGCACTTGTCAATCCCGTCCTGTCTCACAAAAAAAAAGCCTTCAACCTTCAACTTGGCTTGAAAATATGAGAGCGCCCACGCACCCCCGCACCAAAGTGCACTATACATACAGTAATTTTAAGAGAGCCGTGTGTCATTAACGTGAGTAATGAGTGGACTGGGAGAGTGGGCCTGGAGGGAGAGGCTCCAGAATGGTTCATATTGTTTGGATTGTATTTATTCAGCTGCAGGAAGCTCATTATGAAAGGCAGTTTTTTCCCCCCTCTCTCTCTCCCTCTATTTTCTCCTCCTTCTGATTTTCGGTGCTCCATGGGGGGAACAATAGGCGCACAATTAACGCGGGCTCAGCCCGGACCCCGGGGCCGGGAGGGGGACCGTTTGATGTGCCCCTGGAGTGGCTGCAGTGCCTGAGAGTGCAGGAGAGCCGGGGTTCGAAGGGGCTCCCGGCTTCGCTGGGGTTTTTTTCTTTTCTTTTTTTTTTTTTGAAGCATTATTAGCTCCGGGCACACAAAAGCCAGGCCATAAAATAAGATGCCGGCAGGCACAATGTGCCAGAAATAATGTTTCTCTTTCCCCAGGGCAGCGGCCCTCATTATCTCCAAGTGGGCCACGGAAGAGAGCTGCAATTCAACCACTTTACCTGGCTGCTGCACCATCCTCACCCTATTATTATTATTATTATTATTATTATTGTTGTTTTTGTTGTTGTTTTGTTGTTTTATTGTCATCTTTTACATGTTACACTTCTTATTACTGCTATTTTACTATCAATAATAATATTGATAAGAACAGTATCAATAATAATAATAATCATGTTGGCAGAACTATCGAGAGTAATCGCAGTATTACTGTTGCGATGACCCCAAAATACTTACACTCTTTTCATGTGAAACAGTGTGTGGTTGTGGAGGGCAGTGACTGAACAGACACCACTGAGTTTATTGCAGCGAACATACACCAGAAGAAACATGTGACCAATATTGCAGTGAACACGGCCTCTGGTCTGTTCCTGTACTAACCGATGACTCAGCATTACCGAGAGCAGATCGGCTACTAAGACAAGATCATCCCCAGCTGTGTGCCGAAAATACTGAGGAGGCAATGAAAAATGAGCAGATCAAAGTTGCAGAACAGCTGACCTCATGTTAATGTTCAGAGAGCAACTGATGTCTGGCGCTGTGTTTGTATTTCAGTCATGCCAGAAAATGGCGAGGTCACCAGAAATGTGATATCCAATAAACGGGTGATCACAGTTAAGAAAGAAAGAACGAACGAACGAACAAAAGAAAGAAAGAAAGATGACAATTTAATAGACTGATGAAATTAATTCAAACACCAGTTCATGTAATAGGTAATGATAATGAAAAATTGATGTTTTTGAGAGAAAGAACACATTAATCTGTAAACATGAAAATTTAAGTTTCCCCCAGATGACTATAAATTAGCTAATTATAGTAATAATTAGTAATAATTATCATATAATATATAATACATAATATATAATTATTATGTAATAATTAGTATGTAGAAATTATTTGATTTCTGAGGTGTTTGCACTCCGACTAAGAGCACCTGTTTCTTTCGCTGCATTATTTTGCTGCGCTATCAAGGACAGCAATAATATCACTCTTAGTCGCCCCACACTCGGCCACAGTGTTTCATATTTCACGAATGAAAACGATATATTGTGCATAATTTTTATATGCGTGTAAGGCAAAGATAATCCATAATATAGCCCTGCTTTCTAATTATATGTAAGCAATAGCTAATGGTTCCTGGCAGAACATTGGATCTAAGTGCTGAGAGTCCTCGTTGTACTTTCAGTATGATAATAAGGATAACTCTCGAGAAGAAAGCTACATTTTCCCAGTCTATCGGCAATGCTATTCATTACCGAGATCCAAGGACACAAACGCCACTCACTGCTCTGACTTCTCCACAAAAGGCCGGATAACATGTTTAAAAGGGTGGGGGGAGTCCAGACAGATGAGGTGGAGTGGATTTTCCAAATGGGAGCCCTGCATGTAGCGGCCCATTCATGTATAAAAGCGCAGACGGCAAGGGCAAATCTAATTGCGCGCGTGCTTTGTGGCTGCACAATGTCTTTCTTCGGCGTTTCGGGAGCCGCCGAGCGGAGCGCCAAGACTTTTCCGCGCAACTTGCGAGTTTGCGCTGAAAAGCGGGCCCTTTTTTTTTTTTTTTTTTTTTTTTTACGGTAGATGGGCTGCGCGGCACATCCGCTCTTTCAACGAAACAAATTTTGGTTTCATTTTCGCGGAGGCCCTATTTGTTGCATGACCGAGATCATGAGCTTATGATTGCGCACATGGAAGTTCTGTTTATATGCGCGTGTATACAGTCCGCTGCCATTCCACATTATTGGCAAAACCGTGCGCAAACGGCGCTGGCATTTTTATAGTCCAATTTGTCATCGCAGTAACCGCTTCATCAAAGAACGTCACGTCCCAGGATGCACGCATTTGCTTAGTTAAAGAGGGGGTTTCTTACTTTCAGAGGCAATTGTCTGGCTTTAAAATCAATAGTCATTAAGTATGCATTCCTTAATTAACTTACGGACGATTCAGTTTGCGGATGGGTAGCAATATGTCTGTATTAACGACTATAACGTTACAGTACGTCATCAGCAATCACTGTAAGGTAAACATACGCAACAAATTTGAGGCGCACATAAGCGTTTTCTTGTTGGCCTATTACGGAAAAGTGGGGAAAGAATTTAAAGCAGGCAAGCCATTCTGCCACATATTTCTAAATTAATCTTTACGAGAGCACAGAACAACGTCTTTCCAGATTCTGATGTTTTGATTATTGGTGCTGATGTCGGTGATCATCGACATCAGGTCTAGTGTTCAGAGCTTTCAGAATGCTGGAAATAACGGAGGGCAGTAATTGCTGTTGGTAGAATTGTGGCTTGGTGATTACAGAACTGGACGTGTAATCCCAAGTTTTGCAGTTTAAATCCCTGGAAGGATGCTGCTTTTCTTGTACCCTTCAGAAAAGTGCTTATCCTGCACTTCTGCACAATGAGAAATATGATATGGATATAATTTCCATGGACACAAATGTGTACTAAGCATGTATTGGGTGACATAATGTATCACCATATAATATACTTTGCTGTTGCTTTATTTATAGGGTGACAGGAGACCAGGCACCTTTGTAGTGATGGGAGAGCAAGACTTTATGAACCCCAAAATGGGAGGAGCTATCATGTTATCCGGGACCCCGTGATTTGAACCAATTGTGTTTTCCCGTGGAGTGCAAATTAATCCGATAGGTTTGCATGTGTCAGTGATTGACAGCATATGATTGCTCCGCCTATAATGGGGTGATGCTTCACTCTGCCATCACTACTGCTGTGCAAAATCTTGGCAGCCCTGCAACCTGCCTTTGCTGAAATAGGAGCCAGCAGTTGATACACAGGTTCAGTGGAACTGGGTACTGAGTTATAGATCTCATCTGTACAGTATCCTTGCTTAGTCTTTGATCTCTGGGGTGCTGAGTTGGGAGAAGATGGGGGGGGGGTGTTTGATTCTTCAAAGATTGAGTTGGTGATGTATACGATGGCACATAAAAGGTTACATCTTTACTCTTGTGGGGAGGCAGGAGGGGTGGGTAGAACTGTAGTCTGATAAGAAACACTGTAGATCTGCACAGACTCCACTGCGACATAAAACCATCTGGCCTCTTCTCTTGGCCCTGCAGGATGTGGTATTAGAAGGCTGACCTGGACAGAATTTTCCTCACCCTCCACAGGGGCACTGCTTTTTCCTCACAGGATTCAGGGCTGATGGGAAGGCAAAAAAAGCCAGCATGTCTGAGAAGGGACAGCCACCATTCTGCAGGAGGTGGAGTGTTTAAGTAAAGCCCACATTGTGTGTGTATGTGTGTGTGTGTCTGTCTGTGCCTGTGTATGCGTGTGTGTGATTGCGTGTATATGTGTGTGCGTGTGTGTGTGTGTGTGCATGTGTGTGTGTCTCTGTGTGTGTGTGTGTGTGTTTGTGTGTGTTTGTAGAAGGGGGGGTGGTTTTAAAGCGTGTGTAAGTTTTTCCATCCCGGCGTCACTTTGCCTGCCTTTGTCATAAGAGCTGTCCACGTTGGCAGCTCACCTGAGCTCTGAGGGATGACGCATCTCCCCGCTGTGAGTCGGAAACCGGAGCAGGATGGGGGAATGCACGCTTTAATGCGCTAAACGGCCTCCCGGAGACAGGCCTGTTGTTTATAGGGGTTCACAAAATACAGGCACCTGCATTTCGCTGTCAGATGACGACATGAACCGCGTTCAGATCCCCACACGGGACGGGGTGCGAGTGCTCCAAACACTCTCCAGCGCGGTATGCGTAAGGGTTTCTTTCTTCCAAAAAGAAGGGGGTAGGGGGGATTGGGGAGGGGGTCGCGGCTCTGTCTGTCTGCTGCGGCCTGGCATGAAGTGCCCCGTGAGGCACACCAGGACTCTCTGTAATGAACAGGCCGCGGAACGAGGTGTCGCCCCTGCGCTATCGATAACCCGGGGGCCCTGCCAAATGGCAGAAAGCCCCGAAGAGAGAATTGATTTGCAGCTCTAAACAAAATATGAAATGGAAAAACTATGATGTACTTTGCATATTTTTTAATGAAACTGCAGCTATTTGTATTATTGGTGCCAGCTGCAGCGCCGCTCGCAAGTTATAAATCAGCGGGCAAACGCCAATACGCCTTCGGCCAGCTCTTTCAACATAATGAGGAGTATATTTAGAGAGAAGTTCTCTTCTTGTATTATTTGGAGTTAGCTTTCCAGGGCTGTGAGATAAACAGCTATCAGAGAGAGCCTTGAGTGTTCTCCAAGGGTTATTCATTAGCTATCTAGAGCTATTTAGAGGGGATCTGTTGTAACTTGTCATGAAATGAGATGTCAATGATATCAAAACAGTTTGAGAGATGTCAGTATTCGAGTGAGTGCGGCAAACTGAGTGTGAAGTTGTGGACAAAAGAGAGCTTGACAGTCATCATATTCATAGAGGTGTTTTTACTTCCATCAGTCCGGGTTCTTCGTTTGACTTCTTTTTCACTGTGTGTGTGACTGTATGTGCATGGCTGTATGCCTATGTGTGTGTGAGTGTATGTTTGTGATTGTGCCTACATGGGTGTACACCTACGTGTGTGTGTGTGTGTGTGTGTGTGTGTGTGTGTGTGTGTGTGCGTGCGTGTGCGTGTATGTGTGTGTGTGTGTGTGTGTGTGTGTGTGTGTGTGTGTGTGTGTGTGTGTGTGTGTGTGTGCAGGCATACCTCCATGGGTGTACACCTTTGTGTGTGTGTAACTGTACCTGCATGGGTACATGCCTTCATGTGTGTGTGTGTGTGTGCGTGTGCGTGTGTGTGTGTGTGTGTGTGTGTGTGTGTGTGTGTGTGTGTGTGTGTGTGTGTGTGTGCAGGCATACCTCCATGGGTGTACACCTTTGTGTGTGTGTGTAACTGTACCTGCATGGGTACATGCCTTCATGTGTGTGTGTGTGTGTGTGTGTGTGTGTGTGTGTGTGTGTTGACAATTCCTTTGTGTGACCCTTAGGCTCTGTGGAGAGAGGCAAAGGCACTGAATGCTACCACTGATATCCAGCCACAGTCACAAGTCAGAACTGATCCTGCTTGCCACTCATCCTGTCACCCACTGGAGCCCCGCCCCCCACCCCTCTTCATACATGACTGGCGTTGTTGTGGCAGTACCTGCATCATTATCATCCCGTGACATATGGACAGAGGCCTCAACCTGTGTCAGTCACCTGCTCCTCATTGGTTGGTGTCTATGTCTAAGTGTGACACGCCCCTCTGTTTCCATGAAGAGGGGTCAGTGACTATGACTAGTCCTTCCCCCAGATCTCCTCTGAGGCATGGCCTCGCTGCAGAGAAGGCTGCCTCTGAAAACAATTCAGAGACTGCTTTTAGATATGTATCACAGTTCATATACAGCTACTTAAAGCACTGCTGGGGGGTGCAGGGGATTCTTGGTTCCAAAGCAGTTTTAAAAGCCCCTGCAAAGATTTCAGAAGTAAGTTAAACAAGCTGAACATCATATAAAACTGTTTTTTTTCATTGGTCAGGAACAGTAACCTACACTGCATGACAATGACAATGTACCATGCATTGTCTTTAATATATTCGGCGCAAATGGTCTTGGCACATAGGGGAGTGTGTCCTATTTAAAACAGCAGTGGCTAGATTCAGCACTGTGAAATATGCATTGTATGTAAAGAGAATCCCTGTTGATGCGTCCGGCTTAATGAGAAAATAAGGAAGGACAGAGATAAAGACAGAGAGAGAAAGAAAGAGGGAGAGAGAGAGAGAGAGAGAGAGAGAGAGAGAGAGTCCGCTCAGACTCTGGGCTCCAGACTTCTGTAACATGAGAAACTCCAGCGATGTTCATCATTAATACACCCTTTGGAAAGAGGACTTTACACAATATTAATTTCACTCCCTGAAACGCAGCGGTGTTGGGTGCTCGGGATATCCGAGAATGCATTATGATCTTTGTGTGTTCATGCATGTATGTGTGTGTGCACACACACCCTGTGTGTTTATCTGTGTGTGTGTGAGTATATGTGGTGTGTGTGTGCGCGTGCACTAAAGAGTGTGTGTGTACATACACATGCACATGTGTGTGTGCATGCATTTAAGTTTGTGTGTGTGTGTGTGTGTGTGTGTGTGTGTGTGCTGATACACATTTGTGTGTGTGAGTATATGAATGTGAGCTTGTATTTAACCATATGTATGTGTGTGTGTGTGTGTGTGTGCGTGTGCAAGTGTGCATGTCTGTGTGTATAAATAGAAATGTATCACGGAGGGATAGGGCATATGGGTCTTCAAGTGGTGAATCAGGTGGATATTGAGTATATGAATCCTGGGCTAAGGAGCAGTGGGCTTTTACTTCACTGATTCCAATCCAAAATGAAAGGTCCCCTCGTGGGAAATCCTATAAGCAGATAATTCACTGATTACACAACCGATACAAGCAAGCCAACTGCAAAGAACACTACCACAGAGAGAATATAAAAAGAGCAAAGAATCGAAACGGCCTGCCTTGCAAATTATGCTCTCACAAAACTATCACAGTGCTGCAAAGTCAAAGCAACATTGTGAGAACATTATATAAATTGCTTTTTGGTAATTACTCTTAGGAAGACATACGGTAGATACAAATAATATTAGCTTGAAATGTAAAAACATAACTCAAACCCACTTGTTTTTTTCTGTTGTACTTCTAAACAAAAATACCTACTTCAGAAGAAATAATAATGGAATGATAGATATTTATCTAAAAATGTAGGTGATTTATTGGTGGTAGTATAGGCTAGTTATTTTTGTTTTCTTTGTAACTGCCAGTGTTAACAGTCCCTAAAATGCCATCATGATACAAAAATACATACCAGTAATTGCTTTGAAAAATATAATTTGACGGTGCATGTGACAGGACTGAAAATTAACAAAACATGTTTAAAAACGATCACTGCGTTATTTAGAAATAAGAGTTACAAACCCGTCTTAAGTGGTGGCTTGGGATCGGTGCATAAAATAAGTCCATAAAACTGAAACTTAATCCTAGAAATATATGTGGTCTCCGAGCTGTATAGCTGTATAAATGCAACAGACTTGTATAAATATTACAGCATAAGATCAAGACAAGAGTCTGTACACGCGTAATACAAAACGCGTTTACATTTTGGTTAAGGTAACGAATGGGCACTAATAATAATGAAATATAACGAAATAATAAGCAATAATTCTTTATTATTATTATTATTATTATTATTATTATTATTATTAATGTATGACTAAGACTGGACATTTTGAAGTGCAAAAATGTGGTGCGAAATTGAGTCTGTCGAATTCTGAGACATTTATATAGATACCAGATTTCCTGTTAAACTGGTAGATTTTTTGGCGCATCATTTTAGATGAGATTAACATTTTATTCGATGCAAACATTTTCCCTGTAGAAGTTATCAAATGCATGCTGGTGGTGGGTGCAAATGCACAACATGTGTCTACAACCAGACAGCAGTAAAATCAGCAACAGAAAAAAGGAAAGAAGTACAATAATACCACAGGGGTTTATAAACCTTGATAATACTAACCGAAATATGCCTGGACCAACAAACAATAATAAGAGGTCGAGCAGTAAAATGCGTGCTACTTTAGCGCCACGCAGCGGTACATATGTCTTTACATAAATTATAACTCGTATTGGAGCTACTGTAAAATGTCATTTTTGGTTATTATTAAGCGATTTAAGAAGTAGAATTTAATGGAATGTGTTTGAAAAACGAAAAAAAATATAACCAATGGCATATTATGTTTACAGGTGTAGCCCACTAAAATCACATTTGTGTCATAGAAAAACCAAATAACAGAAGAGAGTGAATGAAAGCTCCCAATAATAACATTTTAAAATTTTTTTGGAATAAAACATGCCGTCAAAATAGATGTGTGCCATGTTGTAATTATATTGGTCACTGGATGAAAACTGTGACTAACAAGAATCAAATTAAGCATGCAGAGTAGAGTAAAAGGTGTGAAAATGAAAAAATTACGTCAAATATTTGTAGGTAACTTTGAAGGCCGGACGGCGTAAATATTGTTGCATGTCATTTTTCGAATAGTCAACCAATGCTCTAAAGTTCCCACGTAACGGGATATTTAATTTGAGGTGTTTTAATGTATGAAAAGGCGCGTTCATTTGGAAGTCAAACTATATTGCAGACAATTTTCGGAGACGGGGAAAGTGATCAAGTAGCCTACGAAAGTATTCCGAAACGAAACCTTTCACAAAATGCATCCCGAGGAGAATTGCTGTAGTAACTTCCCTTTGCCCCGCCAATTTCGGAAAAAACCCCGTCCACCCCCGTGACCTCGGCCGCTTTGTCACCCCGACCTGCGGCACGAGCGATTTTCCGGGGCAGCGGAGGAAATGTAAACGAGACCATTTGCGAATAGAAAGTTTGAGTCTGAAATGATTTCGACGAGTTCAGAGACTTTCTCTTCGAAGCACGTTTGAAAACCTGTCTTTTCCAATTAAATGCGGTCCAACATAGCCTATTTTATTTTTAAAAGGAAGATTTAAAGGATCACACGAAACCCTTATAATGCTGTAATCTTTTCAAGGCTCACATGGAAAGAAGATTTTAAAATATTTTATGCTGTTTTCAAAAGCACCGGTTAGCCTTTTTCACAGCAACAACAAATATGTATTTTAAAACTGTATTTCATTTCATTGAACTATCTTGAGCTCCACTGCGTACACGAAGTATTGAATTCAGAGTATCATCTTTCCTGAGTTCTGCATGTCTTTATTAAGGTTTATAAATACAATTATAGTCATATAGACACGATATAATAAATACCTAAAAACGTTTTAGCCTTATAATTATTTAATTCTAACTAAATAATCTTATTATCAAACCTTCACAGTTTCTAATATGTTTGTGTGTTTGTGTATGTGGAATTAGTATCACAGACAAAGTGAACATGAAAAACATGAATTGTAACAGTGTATCATTGTATATTACAACAGTAATCGTCACTGTAATACAAATATAGATGTAATCTTTAAGTGCTATTTTTAACAGCAAATATAAAATGGCTTCCAGAGTAAATACCCATGGAAAGCCACAGTCAGGAGCATATGCACCTGGGTCTTGTGATGTTGAGTAAATCTGCAGATTAGAATCACTGGAAAGGACTTGTGAAAGAACAGGAGAGTCTCAGCCGGGAGAGCCGTGGTTGTCCCTTTTGTGAGGAGGCTTTTGCGTCTCCCTTACCTCACAATCCTTCATCTCCCTGCCGCATGCTTTGTCATCTCCACCTCCACTCTGTAAGGCTATCGATAACCAGACAGCTCCGGCCCTTTTCGAAGAACCGATCACAAACGGTTTCCGACATGACAGCTGATGAACGGGCGTTAGCTATTGGGAAGGTGTAGGCTGTGGAACGGCTGTGCTGGCGCGCCGCAGGTTTGAATGATTTCGCTGCGTAGCGCCTGATGAATAATCACGAGAGGAGAGTATGCGGCACACTCAATTTACAGCAACTGGTCCTTGACATGCTCTAACTCACGGTGTGTTTTGTGTGGAAACAATTTATCCCTCTGAGTCACGATAGCGAGGGCATACTTTAGGTCTTTGCGATCATTTTCCATAGCGGCCTTCGTTTGTATTTCGCGGAACTCCGAGGAGAAAGGTTAAAGCTGCGGGGTGTAGTTCGGCGAGGGGACAATGGCCTTGTTTATATCATTTCCTGTTAAAATGTTGAAGAGGTTTGAGCCTGCGACATGCCAAATGCGGCCCGAACAAAGGTTTATGTGCCATGCACTCATAACAAAACAGCCTTGTTTCAGTCCGCAATGAGCTGCGCTTTGGAATGAACCTGGATTCTCGAACAAAAATCACACAAACCCCACAAAGGCATATTCCAATACGCAGTCTTCTTTCAGTCAAGATTGCTAACAGAGACAAATATTCAATAGACAGATTTTTTTTAATCGATTTTTTTTTTACCAATTGCCCTTCTGTGAGCAAGGAGCATACTCAGCCCAGTGGCATGCTAATACATATAATCAGCATAGCACACGCAGCCACAGAGAGCAACATGATTGACAGACTTTTCCATGTAAGTCTTTTCTGAAAGGAATCTTTGTCAAACATACTAACACTGTATTTTTCCTGCCCGCTTTGTCGTTAGCTCAGATCCATTTGTTCATGAAGTGTTTGAACATGATTATCAGATCTGTTTGTTCACATGGTGTTTCAACACAACACAGCTTTGGATCATTTTTCTCTCACTCTGTCTCTCTCTCTCTCACACACACACACACACACACACACACACACACACACACACACACACACACACACACACACACACACACGTGTCTGAAGCCAGAGGGCCCAGGCGCAGAGCAGAGTCGTGTCAGAGGCTTGTCTCTGAAGGTGGGCCCCGTGTTTGCCTGGTTTCGGAGGAGACAGCAGGCGAGGAGACGGAAACGTGCAACCGCTTAAAGGGGAGAGATCTCCATCTTCCCTCGTCAGGGGGGCTCACTGACAGCAGGGAACATCTGCTGAATAAAAATAGTGACTGATGATACAATTATGGCCAGGCCTGGGGAGACCCTTTGAAACTCAGTGTAATGTAGGGGGTGAAAATGGTTGAAGTTTCACTCTCCACCAGCCCCCTCCCCCGGTGCTGGGGGGAGTCTTGGGGCAGAAGGTGGTGGTGGGGGGTCTGTCGTCCGATCTACCTGGCGTTGTGCCTCCTCCTAAGCACACAACAGATTTAACCAAGTTTTCAGTTTTTCCATTCCAAGACTGTGTATCAAGTCTCAATGATTGCAAGTTGTTGTGTTGTGTGGGAAAGATGTCAGGAAGTAATATTTTTATTGCATGAATTTGTTTCTCAAAGTGGGGGACATGCTGAAGCCCCCCCCACACACACACACACGCACATGCACACACACACACCCGAGTTTTTGAGGCTACCCTGTCAGCTGTCCAAGCCTGGTTTTGTACAATATGTCTGTGGCATTCACCAGGTCAGGTTGAATGAGCAGCATCAAAAGGCAGACTCTGGCTTGTCTACTATGGGTTTGATTAAGGGGATCGCAGAGTACCCCTGATTTTGTTACTCTTTTCGCTGTAAGGCCAGTCATGTTTATGGCAGTTCGTTAACTCTGTTCGTGGGAACCTCCAGTTGAAATGCTTTAGCAGCAGGCTCTTTCGCTTTGGCCCGGGTTCAACGTGACCGCAATGTACTTTATCCTTAATGTTTCTCAACGACAGCGACAGAGCTCATTGTGAATCAGGGGCCCTTTGCTTGTTTGCATTTCCTGTTTGATGTTGCCCAAATAATAGACTCTGACTAATGTATGAGTTTTTTTTTTCTTTTTTTTATACACATTTCATAAACCTTTGCCGGCTTTTAAGACACTACTGTTACGTTTTACGACCGAGGCCACCAAATCAGAACCATACCGGCATTAAAAAAACGGACCATGACTGCAGCTGTTGGTATTTCTCACAGGGATGAATCATCGGAGGTCATTATGGGCTATTTAAAGGAACAGATTACTGGTCTCATTGTTATTGTAATAAAAATAGAGGGTGCCCAATCATATTCAGATAAATGAGTTTTCAGTAGGGCTGTATTCGAGCGCACTGGACAAGTTCAATTATGCGAGGTATATTGCAACAAATATTTCCCGTACGTACACTCTCATGAAAGAAAACTTGGACAGCTTGGTTTTAGCATATTAGCTGTTTATACAGCTGGGTGTTTACCGAGGGCTTAATTTTGAGGTTAAATGCCCTTGCTCAAAGGTAAAACAGAAGCACCTCATTTGGAATCTGAGTATAGAACCTTCTGACTGAAAGCTCTGTTCCCGGAACCATTACGCCAGCCACTCCCCCACAGAGGAACGACTGGGAAACAGTCAACTGATGCAGCTGGAACCTCGGTCCAATTACGACAGGAACTGGGTTTCAGGGAGAGGGAGGGCCAGGAGAATTCATTTTGGCAGGAGCCCCCTGTTTCATGTTTTACCCGGCAGCCTCCTCCCGGGAGAATCACAGCCACAGCTTGTATGGAGATAAAAAACCTGTTTCATTTAGGTGTGTTCCTGGTTTACCTGTGGTTATAATGACCCGGGGTTGGGGCGGGGGCCAGTCATAGCTGGCTGTGATTTACGAGCGATTGAAAAATGCAGCTTGAACGAGCGGGTAGACAAGAAGCCCTTCCATGTGAGATAAAAGAGCAAGTGTGTGCACCTCCCCTTTGTGTTTCTTCCCATGTAGTAAATCACAAATGCTTTCAAGAAGAGCTCTTCACCTGAGTGTGTGTTCTTGTGTGTGTTAGAGTCACAGAGAGAAGAGAGTAGGAAACTGAAAGCATATTTACTATTGTAAATATTTTCAATTGGTACAGCAATATTTTAATAGAATAACTGAGCTAGAATGAGGCAGAACAATGAGATGTTCGTCCATTACATTCTGGACTACCGAACACAATGGGAAGAGCTGCTACTGGGCTTGTTATCCTGTACAACAACTCCCCCTTGTGGATGAAGGTGGTTGTGGCAGAGCGCTAAAGATAGGCTGGCCTGAAAAAATTTGTTGCCCCAGCGTTGATCGTTTTTTACCTTTCAGACCAACAAAGTAGCGTTGCATCTGACAAGTTTTAGATCTAAATAGAGATTATGAGTCCAGCCTGAGGGAAAACATAATTTTCTTCATTCTTTTGCCTCTGCTGAAAATGATTAAGTAAGGAAACTTAATTTGACTGTGAAACCAAGTAAATGTGATACATTGTGAATAGTATATATGAATGTGCCTCACATACATGTATGTCTCACACATGCACACACACACACACACACACACACACACACACACACACACACACACACACACACACACACACACACGCACATGTAAGCAAACGAGCAACAGAACCTATGCAAGATTGATAATGTTAGTTGCCCTGAGTAACTACCCAACAAAAAAAAATGTCAGAGGGTAGGTCAAACTGTTTTTGCGCACCGTTGATTGACCACACTCCTGGGCCTGTCTCTGTCCTCTGCTGACTGTTTGAGCGCCTGAAGGGAATGCAGCCATCTCCACCTGCCAGTCACGTGTGATTGACAGGGCGTTTGCTGCCCGGATGGGCCCTGAGGCTCTGCGATTTAGCGTTTGCCATCTCACCGCCTGGCTTCCCCCGGCAACCGCCGCTCCCGCTGGAGAGTATCTGTCAGCGGGGACGGTTACCGAGCACGTCCGTTCTTGAAACCCTCCGAGCCTCACCCTAAACGAGCCCCGGTTCCCGCTTCGACGTCTCCTTTTTTACCCTCCGCTTTGATCCTTCACTCTGCCGCACCTCCAGAAACCTGCAGAACCTTCCAAGAAAGCCTATGCTTGGCTTCCCTGTTTGATCTGTATCTTTCTGAAAAAGACATCCCTCCTAAAACCTGGATCCAGCTGAAGAAAACGTCTCGATCCATTACTGAATGAATTCATACTGGGCTTCTTGTATGCATGCGTGCCTCAGTATGTCTGTGAAGAACACTACTCAAGAAGTTTTATGACTACTCCAGGGTTTGATATTAAAAGATTGTCCTGCCAAAACAAAGAATATTGTCTTCCAGCTTTATTTTGGATAAACATCTGGGAGTACTGCTGTGAAGGTTAGGTTTTCAGAGTTCTCCTCTTTGGTTGTCGTGTCAGTTGAAATGATCATTTGCCCCGAAGGATATTTTCCCACCCAAATATTCACATCCCTTCCTGCACTGCTAAACAAGTATGCTTCATGCAAATCCTAATGGATCCAGAAGTGTTCCCAGACCAAGGCAAATGCTTTCAAACGCTGCGGGGTAGTTGGCAGACGATCCCTTGCTGTTGTGAGGGCCCTTCAGTTGATCTTCAGCTGGGACATTCTGCAACGGCATCCACAAGGCTATGCTCAAACAAGCGCCATTTCTTTGACCCGAAGTTGCCAAGACGACTAACCCAGGTAAATGGCACTCAGGTTGGGTCAACAGAGCTGACAGTGTGGTGTAAAGTTAGAGAACAGGGCCTGGAGAGAGAGAAGGTTGCAAGTAAGTTGTTTATTAGGGACAGTGTAAAATTTAACACATCCATGCCCTAGCGTGTGATGCACTGGTCCCCTGGCACCCACAGGCTGCTTTTCATTGGTTTTCCCAGGGTGAGTAGAATGCTTACAACCTCACACATCAAAGAATCACTCATCTGCTGGGTCAACATGCAATATTAAAACACAATATCTTATCCTAATCCATAACGAGATTACTGGTCACTGCAATTAAAAAATTTTGATGTTCCCTTGAGCAAGTAGTTCAACCAGAATCAGTTTAGTAAACGTCAGGCTTTGTCAATGGATAATGTCAAAAGAAGTATAAATACGTCTGCTATGCAAAACAAAAAGTCCAATTCTCTGCACGTTTAATATTGTGAAACATCTGGAACCAAAGGGAATCAGAGCATAAAGATACTGAAGGACACCAGCACTGTCTTTCACATTCACTAGTGACACTCAGCTGTCTCGCTCCCCAGACTCAATTACAATTTAAGGCATCCCCAATCAATACAGCCAGAAGGAAGGGCGATTAATCAAAGGCTAGCACAATCATTTACATTCCAGTGTAGGAGCCAATCAGGGCATTCACAGAGCCCATGAGGGATCCTGCCTGAGTTTCACACTTTCTCAGATCAGCGTTCTCCCCCCTAAACAGCCCCCCCAGAGCATCACTCACATACCTGCTCCCTCTCCCAAAAAACAAACTCCCCTCCTAATCCCCCCTAATTCATCAATTACATAATAGCACACAGTACACACTGATGAGGCATCCTAATAACCATGCAGTCAACTAAGTGCAAAGTCAGTGGCTCATCTGAAGAATGGGTTTGATAAAACTGAAAGAAATGAGTCTTCAGACCGATTTTTTAGTCTGTTGCCAAAATTCAGCTATGATATGAGGCTTAATTTATATGAACTACACACTAACATCTACACAAAGCAATAAAAATGATTGCCTGGTTGTAAATGCCACACTGGGAGAACAGATAAAGGCAGCAGGTAATTTTAATTTAAATGCATCATATATCTCATGCAACTCTGTCATAGTGTAGAGACAACAGACAAGCATTCATTGAGCACAGTTTGGCATTCATGCCGTGCAACAGAAACTTGCTGCAGACAGTATTGGTTGTGTGGTGTGGCTTGACCATGTATTCTTGTGAATATTTCTTTTTTCCTTTTCCCATTTTTGTAATATAGATGTCAGCTCTTGTTTTTACATACATTTCTGTGTGTAAAGTGTTTTTTATTGTTCAAGACTGACACATGGAGATGCAAGGCTGATGCAAAGCACATTTCTGTGCACAACAAAGAAATTAATCTAATTAGGAGGTATAACACCTGTCAAAATTACTCAAAGTAATGAATTAATAAATCTTGAAAGAAATAACCTGTCAAACAAATAATCACATGTTAAAATAACGAAACACAACTCTAAATAAGCAGCACCTCATGACTGTGAAGTCTCTTTTTCATAGTGACACTTTTTATAATGTTATTTAGTTTCATGATGGCGCTTCTCTCAACAGTGCATTTCATTTCTTAACACTTTTCACCATTTCATTTAAAGGCACAGTGGTTTTCACATTGACAAGGAAATATGTCAGTCAAACTGCTAAAGGCTGCATCAAGCCTGTCATTGATGTGATGATGAAGTTAAATGTCTAATGAGCATTGACTGCCCTCAAAAATGCCCATTTTGGTCTGACAGACAGGGACACCTGGTAACTACTGTGAATTCTGTTTATATTAGAGGTGATGTTGAGCTGATCTCCTCCTATGGTTGCCGCAAATCTGGAACAGTGTATAAGTGTATAACAGTGTATAACTGCCCATGTGTAAGGCAGACCCTGATAACACCCCGCCCCCAACACCCCCCGCTGTCTACAGTCCTGTCTGTGCGCAAGGTGTGAGGTGTGGGGCTGGCGATAAACCCAGGCAAATACCTCTCACCCTATAAACCCCCGCCAGCCTCGGCATTCCACCAATCACCCTGTCCGACAGAACGGCCCCGCCTCCCACCCCTCTTTGACCCCCGAGGTGTCGCATGCTTTACGCAGACCCACCACGTCGCCCGGGCAGCGGAGTGTAGGCCTGACAGACGCGTTGCAGCCTTCGGGAAGCATCGTCTGGGCGGGGCGCGGGGGTCTCTGGGGTGGTGGGTCAGGCCCGGTTCAGCCCGGGTTCACCGCACGAGCAGACCCTCAGACCCTGTCTCGTCTGCCCACCTCCCGGGGGAAAAACAGCGAAGCTACGGATCCCAGCTGCCTCTGATTCAGAGAGAAGGAGATGTCAAAACAGCACACCCCTTTCCCAAAGCAATCCCGCCCTGCGGCGAAATGGTTTAACTGGCCCTGCAGAGTCACGAGTGTTACATTTCCACCGAAGGAAGACTAATAGTGAGCTCTCTTTAAACTTGCAATCAACGTTTATCAGACGCTGCTATGTTTGCTGTGTTTGACACTAATGGTGATGTGGAGTCTGTTGATGTAGTAACACACAGCCAGGACTCCATGACCAAACAGTAGAGAGTTCATGCACAGCAGCAGAAAGAGCTGGCAGCACTGACTCACAAGCCAACAGATAATGAACCAAAGCAACAGATGATGTGGTTTGTTTTTGTAGTTTGCAGTTCATTTTAAAATTTAGGCTTTTTTATTAGGCAATAGTAGGGAATTTCTTTGACATGATGAAAAAATACTGATAAACTATTCTGAAGAAGATGCCAGGAAACACGTTGAACATGGTGGAAACACCATGGAACCTTCAATGGCATCCCATAAGTTTTTCAGAAATAGATCAGATTGGTAGCCTATAGGGTCAGGGTAAGGAGGTAAAGGCCATGAAGCCTTTGAGAGGGAATAAAAAGCTTTATGGAGTCTGAGCCCATGGCAGTCCGCTCACTGTTTAGCTCTGCTGTTCATCACACCGGCCTGTGAGCGGGTCTGTGCTCCCTTGCTTAGGTAATCACTCCCAGAGATGCAGAGAGGAGGCCAACAAAAGCCTGCAGCTGCCCCAGCTTCACCTCTTCTGGTCACCGGGGCAACGGTCTGTGATGCTGTCCCAGGCTGACAAGCCCTGGGGTTTGCTTGCATGCAAGACCACGGCGTTTGGGCTGCGGTGTTTGCACATGCACACACACACACACACACACACACACACACACACACACACACACACACACACACACACACACACACACACACACACACACACACACACATACACGCACACACACACTTGTTTGATTTGTTAGTGGGCAGAACTGTGGCCTTACACAAGCCACACAAGTAATGGCTGCATTGTGTTTTTCTGTTTCTTTTGGTAAGTTGCTATAGCAGTGATCTGGAAAATTGCCACAAAAATCCACATGGAAAAATTCACATATCCCAGCATGTTCTGCATTTTCAGCATCACAGAATATGAAGCTGTCTAAAGTCTGAAGCGCTAGGGTGGCAAAATTAAGAATGGGGGGCATCAAGCAGCTGGCTTAAGTTCTCAGAATGTGTTTTCAATTCTGTAAGTCAATACAGAAGGTAAGAAAGTGAATTCTGGGGGCAGGCCCTGGATAGGTTTATTATCATATATTGGACTTTCACAGCCATTTTGGTGGAACTGTGAAAGAGGTACTTCCATTCTTGTCATTCAACGCTGTAAGGGACCATTTTGCATTTCTGCTGTTTATTATGGAATAGGTATGGGTTGGGTTATGGGATAAGATATTTGTGTAATTTATTCTGTAATTTATTAACAAATGTTTGTAATTTGAATGTCTTTGTGATTCGTGTGTGTGTGTACTTCGATTGGAAATCCTATACACCTGTAACATTGAAAATTGTCCTTCTGGTGACACCGTAGTTTGCATCAGGTGAGATGAGCTTTAAAGTTGGCTGGCGGGGGTGGCTGGTAGACGCTGATTTGTTTGAGCCTACATTATTTCTATGTGGCGTTTGCACTTTGTAAAACTGAGTGGAATTGACGCACGTTTATTAACGGAAGAAAGGATTATCGTGTTTTTGGATTGCATTCCTTGGTGAGCGCAGCGAGGTATGACATTTATTTATTTTATAAAATGTATAACCATGGAAGCGTGTGAACTATTTAATTGTTGTGCAATGTAAACTTTGTTGTTGTTGATATTTTCATATAGTGAGTTTGACTGTGGATCAGGGTTGTGAAGTTTGTCTTTTGCATGTTTTGATATAGTTTTCACGGTGCTGTATGGCGATTTGAAGATATGGATTAAAGTTGCTGTGATGAACTTAAATAAAGAAACCTGACGCATCAGTTGAGACTCTCTGGATCCAAGGGCTGCTACAAACGCTATTGTCATTCAGCAGACGCTCTGACTTGAACCAGCGGAGCTGCATTGCCAATAATTTGTAGTGGAAGACAAGGCATCATTGCTTGAGTGAAGTACATTATTGTCATTTAGCAATAGCTTTTATCCAGAGCTATTTACATAGGTTACAAATTTTACATGTTATCCATTTATACAGCTGGATATTTACTGAGGCAATTATGGGTTAAGTACCTTGCACAAGGGTACAGCAACAGTGCCCCAGTGGGGAATAAAACCAGCAACCTTTTGGTTACGAGCCCTGCTCTTTACCACTACATCACACTGCCACCCAGTAGTATAAAAGCTATCCGATCTTAGCATTATCTTGATTCATTTGTCATGGTGTTTGATAGGTGTATGGTATTTCAACCCTATTTTACACAAAATGGAAATAACATCATAAAGTAATTATGTATATACAAACATCAACACACATTCACAGAGTTTCTTAGGGTGTTATTTCATCAAGGTCTGGAGAAAAAAAACAGGAGACATACAGACAAACAGACAGAGCCCAAGCTTGTTCTTTTTTTCCATAATTTAATAATTTACTAAAAAAAAGAGTGTAAAAGATGCAGATCGCTTCCAACAAGAGAGATCTGACTGATATTCAAAATGATAGCGGTGTACCAAATCTGCAAACTCGCCGCCTTCTTCTCTTTAGTGTAGTTTTTTTCAGCGACACCTACCGCTCACCCACCCGCCCTCCCCTCCCCCAAACCCAAACACCAGCCCCTAAACCCCTGTATCTGAATGAAAGTAATATCTAAAAAAAATCCCACTGCAAAAAATGCCTCTTAAGAATCCCATAGAACAAAATAAATCAAACCAGCCATGTAATGTACTGCTTTCAGAGTTCCCAAAAATGCACCTGAAATGTGTAAATATATACAAACATGCAAAGAATTACACAAATAGCATGGCTATTTCCAGGAAGGAGACAGACAAACAGGAAGTTGGATGGATGGCTTGAAAAATTTTTAAATAGCCACTAAAATACTGGATATTAGTTAAATTTACAATACCTTTTTAATGTAATTTAATGTAAATTGCCAATGCCAATTTCAAGTGTATTTTGAAGCGAATGGAATATGTTTTATAACTTTTTTTGCATTAACTTCTGACAACTTAAATCATTAAATAAAAAAGGCTAAAAGACATTTCATATCAATATCAATAAAAAAGTACAGGACAAAAGTAAAATGCATTATCTATCATAATTTGTTTTGCCTTTTTAAAGAATCATTTTAGTATGAATTTTGCCCCCTTTGCGGCTGATTCAAGGAGGTATATATGTTTTTATATAACATGTTATATTATATACACATATATATAAATATGGCGTCAGCAATTTTTATTCTTCTGTAAAACGAACAGTTCCATTTCTAATCCAAAGGCATAATTAATTTTGGAAAAGGCCTTGAATCTTTTTTTATTTCCATTTTTATTTTAATTCATAAAAATAGTCGCAATTCTTTGAAAAAATGTCAGTTTTACACTATGCACAAGTCCATATTTTTAAATTAATTTCTCAAATATTACGCCATCACATTTTGTATCTACAACAATGAAATTCACTTCAGAAAGAAAGGGAAAAGTGCCTTTGTTCTCTCGATCGTCCACAGGGGAAATCGGCCCCTCTGTTTTTGAGCAGACGTTGATACATGATTCCGTTGGTACATGATTCCGTTGGTGCGTGATTCCGTTGGTACATGATTCCGTTGGTACGCGATTCCGTTGGCAGCCTCTTAGCAGACAGCGTCACATAAAACTCTGTTCAGTTCCACCAAACTGTGATGTCACAGATGGAAGGAGGCAGTGTGTCTCTGTGCAGTCAGTCATGGAAGAACCGCTGATTGTGCGCTATTGGACAGACGGGTTTTGGTGGGGGGATGTTCTGATCCGACTCTCGGCTTTGGTCCTCGATGCTGGTGTACTGTAGGTAAACTTGAGCGTCTGTTGTTGTGGTGCCTCGGAGTTGGCAGCTGTGTGATTGGACATGGCTCCAGGGAGGTGTGGGGTGGGCCAGGTGAGTGGATGAGCCCATAGGAGGAGACTTTAGACTTTATAATTGTCAGCAAGTTTGCCCTTCACAAAGAGAGAGGAGGTCTACTTTAACCAGCTATATGGAAGATGGTGACCACTAATACACCTTTATAATGTTATGGAGTTTTCTCAATCGCAGATAATTTTGGATTCTCCATAAAATGTCAGTGCAGTGTCTTTGTTTATCACTGAGTTTAATTTCAGTTTACATTAACCTAATTAAACAGCTCAACATTCAGTACTTCAACATGAGCCCCATATACAATGTTTTAATTGGCTGTGCCAGCCAATTTCCAATGCTCATTTGTCTGCGCTTGGTATGTCCTACCAAATGCTTTTTATACATTTAGTTTCTAATGACCCTTGATGTCCTTAAAGGGCCAAACCAAAGCTATACAAAGGTTGTGTAAGAGATGGTTTAAATGTATAAATTGAACAGCTGACACCCACTATTTTTGTGCAAGGGCAAACTGGCATCAGACCGTGATTGAAAACACTCCCAAATATCCTGCTCCTGTCTCCAGAACATCAAGCACTCTCCTTAATCCAACAGCACCGTCCACACACACTGTCAGACTTGTGTCTTCTCACAGCAAAGGCAAAGGAAGTGATGCGCGAGGTACAGGAAGCAGCTCGATCTTCCTATGGCTCAGATGGTGGAGTCTCAGGTCGACAGAGCACTGCGTGAGACATACAGGAAGCTGGGCGTGCCCCGGCCCCCTGCCCCGCCTCTTGGGTCCACCCTGATTGGATGAGGGGCTGGGGTTGGCTCCTCTGCCGGCCCCCTCCAGAAGTCTACAGCATGTTGAGGATGGCGTTGTACATCTGCGTGAGGACGACCAGGTGCACGGGCAGGCAGGACCGCCGGTCCTGCATTGCAGGACTGCAAGTCAGCCAGGAGAGGGCGTTGTACTGCTCCAACACGAACCTGAGGCAGGGAGGCAGGATGGGGCGGGTAAGACTGTGGCAGCGGTGCGCTTCCACTGTTTCTGTACCCCTCCCGTTACACACGCACACATACACATGCTGATACATACACACACACACACACACACACACACACACGTGCATGCACACACACACACACACACACACACACACACACACACACACACACACACACGTGCACACACACACACACACACACACACACACACACACACAAACACACGCTCGCAAGCACGCACGCACACACACACACACGTGCATGCACACACACACACACATACACACATCATGGTTACTGTTATTTACTAAATCCAAAGAGGTGCAGCTCACCTGAGCACGTCGGACGTGGTCTTGGAGTCCAGCGGGTGGGGGCTCCTCTGGGAGCTGGAGAGGAGCTCGTCGTTCTGGGCGATGGATATGTGGTGGTGGAGGGAGGCCTGGGGGGGGTGGGGGAGCGGGGGATGGGGTAGAGGGGGCAGACAGTCCACACTAAGGAAAATGCCTTAATGAGCCTGACTAACTGGCCCCACATATTCATAGTCTTGGGGGTTTTTTTAAACCTGGTCAAATTCACATGCAACTTATGAGTGTTTCAAGGTGACATCCAGCTCATAATGACACCCAGTAGGGCAGTGGTGTGGCAAAAGAACAAAGCTTGACACCAAAAGGTGTGACTCTCAGGTGAGGCCGTTGTACTCTTGAGCAAAGTATCTAGCCTAATCTGTTTCACTCCATAGCCAGTTGTACAAATGCATAATAAATTATTTTAAGACACCCTAAGGGTGTCTAGCAAGCAAATAAATAACATAACGCAATATGTGTATTGACAGAGAGAAAACCACTCATGCCAGAATGTGTTTATTACTAACTCTACAACTGACTTCAATAGCATGATTAATGACACTATGGTAACAATTATAACAATTATGACTGTTATTACTGTAACTGTCTTGGGCGGAATGTTTTTGAACCGGAGCTGAAATCCTAACGGAGCACCGGGCCAGACACTAGTGTCAGTAGTGCCTGTGTGAACAGGCACACAAGAGCGGGCCTTGTACGGGCCTCGTACCTTCAGGAAGAGCGGGCACTGGTTCTGCGCCTGCGGACAGGAAGCCCAGAACCAGTTGGGCAGGTCCTCGGCCTGGGCAGTGGAGACGTAGTAACCCAGCGCCAGCGGCTGCTGCTTCAGCTCCTCCGGAGCCTCCCGGGAGAGCAGCCTCTCTCCCTGACTCTGAAAACACACACACACACACACGCACACACACACAGACACGCACACACACACACACACAGACACAGACACACACACAACGGCACACATATATACACACGTACACGTATATACACACACACAAACGCATACACACACACACGCACATATACAAACACACGCACACAAACAGAAAAAGTGTCATTCCTGTGGCCAGAACACTTGAACAGAGGCCCATGGGTGTGGTAGCAGTTTTACCCTTGAGCTAGGCACTCAACCCAAAATTTCATCAGTAAATACACAGCTGTAAAATGGCTGATACGTGATATACTGTATGTAAGTCACTCTGGATTAGAAATTCTGCTTCACAAATGAACTATGCAATCTATATATGAGAGCTCCTACTGTTGGGCCCCACAGCAGCAAGCTGCTTTAAGTTTGTATTCAACTGGCAACACTCCACCAAACCTTCCACACAGGGGCTGATGGGAAGAGAAGTCTAGCACCCATAAAACACATTCCATTGCCTTATTTTGTGGACTACATTTCCCATCATCCCCCATGAGAACAAGCCTCTTTTGAACGCAGCCAAACCCTGCTGTATTCCAGCTGTACAACTGAATAAAATGTCAAATTCAAATACAGAGAAGCACAGCTGCTAAGCAGACAAATCATGTACTTAACTTGGAACAGAGAAGATAACGAACATCTGGTCTTGCCTTGGTTTGTATATTTATTTTTTTAACTGACTTTAGTGTGTTTTGTCTAAAATTCACTCAAATTTGAGCATGTGATCAAGCCTTTAGAGTCTGAAAATTAGCATGGTGCTGGTGTGCCATGAAGCAGACTACACACACTTTGGTCTAGACGTATCCATCTAACATGTAATATTAGTTACGTTGCCTCAGTGTTGCAGAATTACGTCATGACAGTGCATTGTATTATTGTAATACACTATATACATTATTGCAATAATGTATATATATATATATATATATACACATTATTACAATAATGTAAAAAGGAACAGCACGATTTACAAACAGGGCAGCAACATAAAAAGGCTTGAAGACGCAGTGTGATTGGCCTGGTTTCATAAGAACAAGAGTAAGGCAGAATCTCACACAGAACCTTCTTAGGGACTGTGCAACTCCACACACACACACACACACACACACACACACACACACACACACACACACAGACACACACACACACATGCTCGCACACACACACTCACCCGGTTGTGAGGGAAGTGGGACCCGGCGCCCATGCCAGAGGGGGACCCAGGGGAAGGAACGGGGGAGGTGTTTGGAGAGGAGTGTAAGTTCCCCGTGATCAGCATCATGTCGTGCCCGATGTCGTTCTCCAGCTCGTCCGGGAAGGGCAGGTCAAACATATCGTCTGGATGAAGAGAGGGACACGTCAGAGTCACACACACAGTAATAACACTGGGACATGCTAATGCAGATTAGCCTTTACACACAGAGCACACACTGATCCAACTGCACCCTCTGCTGGTGGAATCATGTACTGCAAATCTTGCTTGCTGGAGGGAGTGAGAATTTCCTATGACTGACAAAATTCCCTACATTGTGTAATTCCCTACAACATTTTATATTTTTCACACTCTCTTAGACACATCAAGAACATTTTTCCCTGTGTATTCAAATATGTTGTCCTCTTCCCCCATGCCTGGATGCCTAGGTGTGCTGGTTTGATATAATCGATGTGTGTAACACGAATAGCCTTCCCTAAGAACATGCGGCTGAAATGGACCGGTAAGCGAGGGAGTGTGTGTGTGGGGGGCAGGGGGGCTGTACCGGGGTTGTCCTCGGTGGGGTAGGTGCCAGGGGCCACCTGGGTGGTGGCGGAGATGGGGAAGACCAGGATGTGGGTGCAGGAGGCATCCTGGGGGGTGCTGAGCTGGGAGGTCTGCAGGTTCAGAGCCGTACTGCGGCCGAAGACGGACCCCATGGTCACCGCATCTGCGTGTACACACACACACACACACACACGCACACACGCACACACACGCACACACACACACACACACGCACACACACTGCACACACACACACACACACACACGCACACACACACACACACACACACACGCACACACGCACACACACACGCACACACACATGCACACACACACACACACACACACGCACAAACACACACACACACGCACGCACACACACACACACACACACACACAGGTGCGCACGCACGCACACGCACGCACGCACACACACACACACGCATGCACACACGCACACACACACACACACACACACATGCACACACACACACACACACACACACACACACGCACACACACAGGGAAAGCACATGTAACATTTACTCTTTTTTACTTTTTTTTTTTCTTTTTACTCTCTTTTTAAGGCATTAACAGTGTAATATCACTGGGTCCTATTCTGTATGAATATCAGTATAAATGTGGCAATGGTGTGTTCTATGAGTGTGGTGACAGTGTGGTACCAGTGTGTCCTGAGAATGTGGTGACATTGTAATATCAGTGGGTTCTGTGAGTGTGGTCACAGTGTGGTATCAGTGGGTTCTGTGAGTGTGGTGACAGTGTGGTATCAGTGGATTCTGTGAGCATGGTGACATTGTGATAATAGTAGGTTCTGAGGGTGGTAACAGTGTGATATTACTGATGCTGTGCGCTGAGTTTTGCGCCTTAGGGGGCCACGGACCTACCTGGCATAACCACGAAGGAGCCCTGCGGCTCCATGGCAACCAGGCAGGCGCTGAGGATGGAGGGTGAGTCAGCGGCGGAGATGCCGCAGATCCGGCAGGCCTCGCGCAGCTGGCGGCTGATGGAGTGCAGCGAGTGCTCCCCCAGGAGGACGCTCCAGTCTGCAGGCAGGGGGCGACAGTGAGTCAGAGCCCATCTGCTACACTCAGGGTGACGCTAGCTACACTGACATCACAGACACCCTCTTCACTCAAAGCTTTTCAACTGAATATACGGATGATGGGAGGTGGGGGAGAAAAAGAAAGAAGATAGTGGGGAGGGGTGTAGGCAAAAAACGAGAGAGACAGAAGGCACAGGGAGCTGTACTGTAAGGCCAGCAACACCATTATCACTGAATAAATGGGAGATACTGGATCAGACTGTGTATGGTTAGAGAATGGAGTCAGCTGCCTTTCACAGCGGCAATGGGACCTACATCACTGCCATCTGGAGTGTGGGCGTACAGGACTATGGGGTGACATTACACAAACTGGATCCAACAAAAACAGGAAGAGCAAGATAAGGCAGAGCTGTACCCTTCAGTTCCCCGTGACCTAGGCGTCCCAGCCGGCCAATCACAATCCTCCAAGGAAGTGAGGTCATCTGGATGATCCCAATGCACCACTCCCACACCTTCTGAAGTCCCATCTTCCTTGGAGAGACCTTCGGCCTTCGAGCTCTGAAAGCCAGCAGAGAGGGAGAGGAGCAGAAAGAGAGGGAGAGAAGGAGAGGGAGAGAAGGGCATGGAGAAGAGGAGAGAAGAAGAAAGGGTAAGGTAGGAGAAGAAAAAGAAAAAAGAAAGATTTAGAGCGTGTAGCCTCTAGCTGTAGTTTCTCTGACTTAAATCAGATCAACATTTGCATTTCTCTGACTTAAAACATGCTTAAATTTGATCAGTATTTGCTGTGTAGGGTCTTAAAGGATTATCAAACTCTCACAGTCCTTGAAGACCTAAATAGCTTCTGTTGACTATCCTATCTTCATCTTCTCATCAGCTGATATTTGTTTCAGAGATCTCGTGATTCCAGATCTAAGTTTAATGCTGACTTCTTGCCTCCTTCAGAGCCAGAGCTGTTCCGCTGCCAAGCCCTTATCTATGAGAAACTATCCTTCGCTTGCCTAACACACAGGCGGCCTAACTCCACTTGGCGCTCTACCTGTTGGGAACGTCGACGTTGATGACGCAGGTCTCCAGCAGCTCCCCCTGCTGGTCAGTGCAGGACACCAGGATCCAGCGCTGGTCGTGGGACAGGCAGTAGCCCACAAAGAGCACGCCGTAGCGGGCGGCCACCTCGCCCCACGGCTCGCCCGGATCCAGCTGCTTGTTGCGGGTGGGGCCCAGGACGAAGGGCGGGGAGTAGAGCTGGAGCGGAACGGGGCGCTGGTGGGGGTTGGTTGGGGGGATGAGGAGGAGGAGAGAGAGGGTTACTCAGGCAATCCTCACTCTAAACTTTCAACCTTCTTCCACAGCATCTGAAATTAACACCAGGCAAGGTGTAAGCAGATCGGTGATTAGGAGTTTTCAGAGAGGGAGAGAAAAAAGAACAAGAGAGAGAGAGATAGGGGAGGGGGGAAGGACAGAGATGGAGAAGGGCAAGAGGCGATGGATGGAGAAAGCAAGAAGCAGAAAGCGAGAGGGAGAGGGATGGATGGATACAGAGGGAAAAGGAAAATGAATGAGAGACAGAATGCTGGAGACAGAGGGAGAGTGAGTAGGGCCAGCAAGGTCAGGCCGGGACCCACCTCGGGGTCCTTCAGGATGGACTCCACGGTGGCGGCGGGGCCGAACCCTGTCAGGGACTTGACGTGCGTCTGCGCGGGCAGCAGCCGCCTGCACTGGGAGTAGGCGGAGAAGGCCAGCGAGCGCAGGTGCTGCAGGTAAACGGGGTTCTCCCCAATGGCTGGCTGCAGCAGGTACTGGCAGGGCACCACCTGGGCCAAACACAGAGCCCTCAGGTCAGCGGGCACCGACACTGGGTCACATCCGCCAAACACAGGCTAACCAACGAACACCCTACTGATGCACATTACTAACATCCACTGACCATCAATACATAAAGCAGGTCCTTCCTGGGTTTTGAACTCACAAACCTCACTCCACACGAAAGCTTGCTGTATCACACCATATACAAGCAGTATTAGGATATCAAAAGATTTACTTTGTCCCCTTCTTAGATTCCAGCTTTCTTAGATTCTAAGAATCAAGATTCTTAGATTATACCTGTAATTCCTTGTTGGGTTAGGATTATAGTTGTATCAACAACATAGGAGTACATTGTAAGTGTCTCTCTATGTCTCCCTCTCAAAAGCAGTTCCCACTTTTAATTTCCTCTGCCCCTGTCCAGATCTATTAACGCAGTTATTCCTTAGTAATGCATTTTATTATGACACTGACCTACTGCATGAAAGGACTGAATAAATTTTACATTCATGGCCACAGGAGAAATCCTAAAAAATTCTAAAATTATGCCAAAAAACATTTATAAAGAATGAAAAAATGTTTTAAATTAAACTACTTTTTGGCATCCCAGAAACATTTTACACTGAAAAAGCATCAGAAGGCTCACCTATCAGATCACCCCGGGTGGTGAGCCAATGAGAGAGCAAATAGGACTGTCATAGCGAATCAGGATCAGAGGGGCGGGGTAGAGCGGGGTAAGATGGGGTAAGGTGGGGTAAGGGGGGTGATGTGGGGTAGGGTGGGGTAGGGTGGGTAAGGCGGGGAAAGGTGGGGTAAGGTGGGGTTACCTGCAGGACGAGCGCGGGCTGCAGGTACTCGGGAATGGCGCGGAGCATCTCTGTATAGCAGCGCAGCAGACCCAGCAGCCACACGCTGCCCGGCTCCGCCTCCTCCTCGTCCTGGTCTCCGCCCACGCTCAGGAACGGGTCCACCACGTACAGCACGATGGCCGGCGGGTGGGCGTGGCTGTCCGCCGACTCCGCCCCCGTGGGGATGCCGATGCGCTCCCGGTCAGCGGAACTGCGGAGGGCGACCTCATTAACACCCACAATGCACCTCAACGCTGCACGCCACTGCGCATTAGGGTCAGATTGTCTCTTCATTGTAACTTATTCATGTTCATTTATTTCAGAGGGAAAAATAATTTGCAAAAATAATTTATAGTGACCATCTGCCATCTAAAGTGAGTGGAGGATGATTGTAGATTAAAGTAACGTAAACTTGTTTGGTTGTGGCAATAACCACATGAGTATAACAGGATCATCACTCCCAGGTCCCAGGCAGTGGCTCTAGCCACTGCACCAAAAAACTCAATAAATGTCAACCAAATGCCTGTTTATTTTAGCCCATTCATGGGGCAGCAGTAGCATAGTGGTAAGGAGCAGGGCTCGTAACCGAAAGGTTGCTGGTTCGATTCCCCACTGGCACTGCTGCTGTACCCTTGGGCAAGGTACTTAACCCACATTTGCCCCAGTAAATACGCAGCTGTATAAATGGATACCATGTAAAAATTGTAACCTGTGTTAGTCACTCTGCTAAATGACAATAATATATTTCACACAAGCAATGATGCCTTATCATCTACTACAAATTATTAGCAATACAGCTCCACTGGTTCAAGTCAGACAATGATGCAATAACCTCCGACAACTTAATGTTTCATGGAGCCCCTGTTTCAGCCATCTCATCTTTGCAGTGTAGATTGAATTAATAAGCACACATGTGCAGAAGTGACCATTCGGGCCACGCCCTTACCTCTCTGTGCCCTCCGCTGGCGGGACGGGGAGTGGCGCCATGTTCGAGGGGTTCTTATGCTCCGTGCCGCCACCCTGCGCGGTCTCCCCCCCTCCCGGCTGGCTGGGCGTCGCCCCGGCGGGGGTCGGGGTGTTCCCCGAGCCGGGAGCCGCGGCGGGTCCGTCGGGGGCCCCGGACGGCGTGGGGGTCTGGCTGGAGGGGTGGGCTGGGAGGCGGACGCGGGGGGTAGGGAGGCTGGGGCTTTGGGGCCTGCAGCAGGCTGCTGTCCAGCGAGAGGGTGGCCAACTGCGGGGCTGGAGAACAGTCAGCAAAACAGTGATTGGTGGAAAATCCCGGGTGAGTCATCACCTCCTGAGTCATCGCACAAGGTAAACACACTGCACAGATTGCCAAACACAAGAAATTAATGTACTCTAAGCATATACTTACAGGGATTTAGCAAATATGTATTTAAAACATGGCGAGCAAACATTACAATGTGTGAGTGGATATTACACACGGGGAGGAAAAAGGCTGAAACAAACAGCAAGACAGTCATGCAGTTGGATGCAGAGATGAAGACAGACGCTGATTAATGAGAGATAATGACATAAAGACAGATAAGCACAAGGGAGAGAGAGACAGGCAGCGGCATGCAGGTAAGCAAAAGGCAAAAGAGCTTGTCAGGCAGGAAAAAAATAGTCAGCCAGCAGGCACAGAAACATACAGGCAAGTGAACAGCCAAACAGCCAGCCATCATAACAGTGGGACAGAATTATAGAAAGACAAGGCGAGCAAATGCACAGACAGTCAGCCGTCCAGATAAACAGTCAGACAGAATGATGGAAAGACAGATAAAGAAACACGCAGGGAAGTGAGCAGCCAAACAGCCAGCCGTCTTGACAAATAGAGTGATGGAAAGACAGGGCAAGCAAACACACAGCCGGTCAGAGGGATGCCCGCCTCACCCAGCTGCTGCCGGCAGGTGTGTGCGTAGAGCTTCAGTTTGGTCAGGTTGTCGTCCTGGTTCTGCCCAGCCCAGGGCTCTGTGAACCACTGATCCACCACCTCCTCCACCAGATCCTGGGGCTCCAGCTCCCCCACCCGAAAAATGCCGTCCCGGGACACCTTGGCCAGGGGGCGGTGTTTCCCCAGGCGGCAGGTCTGAAACAGGGAAAGGGAGAAATAAGGGATTTGCTTTCTTTACATTACATTAATGCCACTTAGCAGATGGTCTTATCCCGAGTGACTTACAATTTTATCCATTTATAAAGCTACCACTAGACATTTACTAAAACAATTGTGGGTTAACTACCTTGCTAAGGGTACAGCAGCTCCAGCAGGGATTTGAACCAGCAACCTTTCGGTTACAAGCCCTGCTCCTTACCGCTAGACCACCCTCCTGCCCTTCTTATCAGTGCCAGACCCACCACCCTCCAACCATATCTCATTTTGCCCCATGTTTCCAAGTGGTGAAAGTTAAGAGTCTTGTCCCGTGGAGGGACGGTGCTAACCTCGTAGACAGCGCTGAGCTCCCGAAAGAAGACATGCGCCCCTGCCAGGAGGGCCTCGCTGTCGGGACAGAGCACCAGGAAGGCTACGTCCCGCGGGCCCCCGTACGGCTCCAGGAGGAGCTTCTCCCAGAAGGGCAGGGCCAGCGGAGACAGGGCCAGGAAGTCCCGGTCGTAGCCTAGCAACAGCGTGGGGATGGGCAGCGGCTCAGGAGACTCCTCTGAACCTGATGGGGACAGAAGACATGAGGGTCATGAAGGAAAAGAAAAGAAAGAAAGAGAAAGAAACAAAGAGAAGAAAGAAAGATAGATGGATAGACAGAAAGAAAGAAAAGAAAAAAGGAAATAAAAGAAAGAAA
This sequence comes from Megalops atlanticus, assembly GCA_019176425.1. Lineage (NCBI taxonomy): Eukaryota > Metazoa > Chordata > Actinopteri > Elopiformes > Megalopidae > Megalops > Megalops atlanticus. Next base: position 6,121,942 of record CM032880.1, on the reverse strand, counting down.
GAAAGACAAACATTTCTAAGTAATTCAGTGTATAATTATCACTCTTTTGGTTAATAAAGTTTTTTATCTATCCTTAATGGCTCTCCAAAAAAGGCTGCAAAACACACAATACAGCAGTTTTGAAAGTGAAATGTCCCAGCTGGCTCACCGTAGGAGCCGCGGCCGGCGATCTTGTGGAACTGCTGCCAGGTGAGCGGGCCCTGCACGTGCTGGATGTTCTCCCAGGTTCGGCCCGTGCGCTTCTTCTGTATGGCGTCCTGCAGCACAGGCTGCAGAGACAGCAGCATGCGCACCACATCCTGCGAGGACAGTCTGCTGATGTCCATCACTGCAGAGACACACACACACAGAAACACACACACACACACACACACACACACACAACACACACAGAAATACAAACACACACACACACACAGAACCACACACGCGCACGCACACACAGCGAAAACACACACACACACAGAAACACACACACACACACACAAAAAAAACACACACACACACACACACACACATACACACACAGTCAAACTTCTGACAGCTGGCTCCCTACACACCCAGAGAGGGCCACAATCCAAAAGTAGTTAAAAGTTACTCCTTGCCATTTTAGCAAGAGCAGGTTCAAAGGTTTCATGTAATCAAAGCACTAATTCATTAAATTCAGTCATTATTGGCTTCTGTTTCTCCAGGATAGCAAACCTTGGTCCTGGGAGGTTACAATTCAGTAAATTTTCCAGTTCCTCTCTATGTCTGAACCGCCACAATCTCAAAAATGGGGAGATTGATTAAAAAACACTCCAGACCACTTCCTATCAGCTAATCACATGAAAACCTGCAAAGCTGATTAAGAGTGACCTCTCAGTTTAAACCTCAGTGGTCAGCACTGCCAGTGTGGTCAGGATGATCTGTGATATCAGCTTGGTCAGTGCAGTCAGGGCAGTCTGTGTCAGCGCGGTCAGCGTGGTCTGTGAGGTCAGCAGGATCAGGGTGGTCTGTGATATCAGCGTTGTCAGGGTGGTCTGTGATGTCAGCTTGGTCATGGTGGTCAGGGCAGTCTGTGATGTCAGTGCAGTCAGGGCGGTCTGTGATGTCAGTGCGGTAAGGGCGGTCTGTGATGTCAGCGCGGTCAGCTGCGGTCGCCCTTACCGTTGGTGTGGGGCCAGGCGTGCAGGGCGCTGCTCCTGACGACGGCCGGGTCCACTCTGCCCCCTGCTGGGTTGTCCACGTACTGCTGGCCCTGCACCAGGGCGTTGTAGCACTCCACGCAGGCGTCGCTGTCGTCCGCCCACAGCTTATCGGAGGCCCAGCTCTGCAGCAGCGCCCCCTGGCGGCCGCGGCAGGAACAGGCCGGGTGCAGGTGCAGGGAGGAGGGCGAGGAGATGGGCCGGGAGCACTGTTCCTGGAGGAGCTCCAGCACGGCGGCGGGGGCGTCCTGGGGCCGGCGGGCCCCGGGGTCGCCCACGGGCGGGGTCCTCCGGCAGAGGGCCAGCCTCCGCTCGGCCGCCCGCCCCACCTCCGAGCCCCGCCCGAAGATGTCCAGCTCGTCCTCCAGGAAGAGGCCGGCGCCGTGCGCCAGCCGGCGGTTGACGATGGCGCTGAAGCCGCAGGTGCAGCGGTACTGGTCCTCGCGGCTGGAGTCCGGGATGTACAGGCCCACGTCGGCCCCCTTCACGTTCATGTTGCAGGCGCAGATGCAGCAGCTGTCGAAGTTGCGGTCCCGGAACACGTCCAGCACCGAGTCGGACAGCAGCAGCGTGGCGTACAGGCTGTGGGCCTCGGGCAGCGCCGGCGCCGCCGCCGCCGGCTCCACCGAGCTCAGCGGCCGGCTGGTGGAGGGCGTGGAGGCCGGCGAGCTCAGCTCCGTGCCCTCCTGCTTCACCGAGCCCTGCCCGCTGGCCGCGCCCACGCCCCGGGGGGTGCGCGGGGTGCGGGGGGTGGGCACGGAGAAGCGGGGCGTGGCGGGCGAGGGCAGCACCCCGCCCATGTTGCCCGCGGAGGCCACGCCCGTGCTCAGCTGGGCGTAGTCCTGCTCCATCAGGCTGTTGACGCTGGGAATGTTGCTGGGGGAACAGATACACAGCGGTTACCACCAGAGGAAACTCTCAGAAATCAGTGCATCTGTTTGGTCTGATTAATTCAGGGTGGGATCAGTGCTCATCCATGACCTGCAAACAACGTGCCGGTTCCTGCCTTTGAGAGCTCCGGAAAGCAAAGCTCAAACCAAATGATTTCACTCAGGGACGTGCTGAAGCTTGTTTTACCTTTGGTTCTACTGGGTCAAGTGAAGTCAATATTTCAACAGAGATTTTAACTGTCTGCCACAGTGTGTTAAAGTGGTTAATGATAAAACTTCAGATAAAATGATAAAACTTCATGATAAAATTTCAGAACCTGCAGACTTGCCAAACACCAGAATTTTTGTCAATTCTGCTTGAAAAGCCAAAAAAGGCTTAACACTGCAGGCTTGGTGTCTACCCTTTACCCATAAAGCATTGTGGTACAGAACAGCCACTGTAATCCTACCACCTAGCCACACAGGCTAACCACACTTCCCCTTTGGCTACTCTGCCCTCTGCCTCAGCCTATGACTGAGCGATTCTGTCAGCACTGTCACAACCAATCACAGACACTTACACGTACCCATCCCGGAGGAAGGGGACCTGTGGGTGGATGGGGAGGTGCTCCATTTTGGGGGGCAGAGCCCAGGACGGCCGGTAGTAGCAGTTCTCCGGGATCTTGAGGGGGGGCAAGCACTGACTGGGGAGGGTCCGGAGGGGGGCGAACATGGAGCAGCCCATGTGCAGATGGATGGGGGGGACACGGTAGACAAAGGAAAAGTCCTGGCAGGGTGGTGGTGGGAAGAGAGGAGGAGAGAGGAAAGGAGATTCCACTGTGAGGTGGTTTATTCCACTGAGGCAGTTTGCTCCCTGCAAGCTTGCTCTGTTGCCAGCATTGTGGGTGCTTTGGGCTGTTTTTTCTGCTGCAGTGAAAATTAACAATACCTTGAATTCTCATTCTCACGGACACACCCTGAGAGACCGCAAAGCTGAGAAGTACACACATGCTTGCTGTCACCCTCCAAAGACTACTAATTCATTAACAATAGTTTTGTGCTCAAATTTATGTGAAAATTGCTTTGGCAGTACCGCACACCTGTGTGGTCATGCCAATAAAGCTTGCCTGAATTTGAACTTGGATTTGACTACTAACAGTGAAATTAACATTCAAATAGTTATGGATTATTCTCCCTAAGCCCCCAGCCCTGACTCCCTCACCCTGATATCCTCTGGTTTGGGGCTGGCCATGCCCTCCTCCACCTCCATCCTGAACTCAGCCAGCTGGGTGGTGGACTGGGGGCCGGCGGGTGGTCTGACCCCGCCGCGGGGGCGGGGGGCTCCTGGCTGGGGGTGTCCCGGTAGGTCATGATGGGGGAGAAGGCAGGGTGCTGCTCCAGGGACGGGGGGGTGGGGAACATCCGCTGGAGATCTGCTACTGCTGAAAGAGAGAGAGAGGGAGAGAGGGAGGGATGGAGGGATGGAGGGAGAGAGAGAAAGAGAGGGAGGGAGAGACAGAGGGAGAAGGAGAGGAACAGAGAGAGAGACAGAGAAAGGAATGGACAGAGGGAGGGAGAGAGAGGGAGAGAAGGCGAAAGATGAAAGGTGACAGAAGAAGAGGAATGGAGAGAGGAAAAGAGAGAGAAGACAAAGGAGAGAAAACAATGATAGGAAACAGAAATAAAGAGAGTGGGAGATAAAAGAATGGAAAAAGAGGAAGGAAAGAGAAAGATATATTATTCAGATTTCTGATTCACTGTTGAATGCACAAGGAGGACAGCCTCAGTGAAAGGACTCACTTGAAGGATATGGCACTGCAACTCTTCCCTCTTTTCCTAGGGGGCGCTCCTCAGCTCCAGCAGCAGAGGGCTTTGCTGATTGCTGGTTGGGGAATGCAGCCTGGAAAATCAGTGCAAACACATTATGATGTCACAAGAGATTCTTACTGCATGTTTCACAATCCCTATTTTTATACATCAAGACACATGTGCAACCACTCACACTAAATGTTTCAGGAATGTTTATGGAGTGCAGCTGCCCAGAGGATTTTCAAGCTCATTCTAACAAGTCACACCCTCAAAACTGGATGGGTAACCAAAACCGAAAGTGGTTGCTGTTACATTCAAGGCAGTTCTGATGGGTGAGAACTCCTTTGTTGGTGGGGATCTCCTCTGGTGGGACTGTGCTGGACACAGACTGGCCATCCCCACACAAAGCCCCCTAGCCTCATCTACTCACCCCCAGCTCATCCTCATCGGAGTTGTCGAAAATGTTCTCCAGGTCAGAGATGAGCACCACCAGGTCCGTCTCCCTGGTGAGGGGCGGGTTCGCTTTGGCTGACGCATCATCTTGTGATGAGTCATCTTTAAAGCAATAAAAAACACAGAACAGGAGGATGCTCTGATTAAAGATGGAAGAGAAACCCACTGGAAAAACCACACAGCAGATGTGAACGCTGGGGATATGTGTCTGTATTCAGGGCATCTCACCGGATTTGGGCGCCGTGCTGAAAATGGACATGGCGTCTTTCCCATCAGGCACTGCACCGTTGTTCGTCATGTCCTCTCCCTGCAGGAGGGGAGCGGGATATTATTTGGCCTTATTTTCAGGTGTAAAACATTACATAATCCATGTTAGAATGCCACCTTAAGAAGCTGTAACTTGCATCCTTTCACATGTATATCTTTTACCTTGCATCCTGTAACTTGTAACTTTAACTTGTATCCTGTAACTTGTAATTCTTTCCTGTCCCATCATACTTCCTCCAACCTTAAGCCTCACTCTTATGGTTTGTGGACCCCACAGTCCCATCATGCACCGTGAGAGCGTGGTGACCTCACCTTCGTCTTGCGCCCTGCTTCTCGCTCCGGCCCCTTCAGCCTCTTGGTGGTGGGGAAGCTGTACTCGACGTCCTCGTCCTTGAAGGTGTAGGGGTCGTCCCCTGGGTCCCCCAGTCCCTCCACCCCCGGCTGCTGCAGCAGGCCCAGTGTTCGCACGTGCTCCCGTGTCCGCTCCTCGCAGATCTTGAAGTGCTTGTGGGTCTGGGTGAAGAGCCTGGAGGAGGAACGGCCTGCTCAGACACATGGTGTGCATGTGTGTGTGTATCTGTGTGCTTATGCATGCACGTATGAATGCAAAACTAGGTATCTACGTATGCGTGCATGTGGGGATACTTGTGACTGATCATGTATGTGAAAGCATATTTGTGTATGTGTGTGTTTATGTGTGCATGTGTGCATGTGACAGTAGGTGTGCACGTTTATGTGTGCATGTGCGTTCTTGTCACTGATCATATATGTGTGTGTGTGTGTGTGTGTGTGTGTGTGTGTGTGTGTGTGTGTGTGTGTGCGCGCGTATGAGCCTGCATGTCTGTGTTTGAGTACAGCGTTTGTCTCACCTCTTCAGAGCAACCCCTCAGCGGCCGTCTCACACTTGCTCTCCCCTCGGTCTCCAGGCAGCTCCGGGGGCTGGAACTCCAGTTTTTCGGCGCAGGGGGTGTTGTAGCCCCTCCACCAGCCCCCGGCAGCGTCCCTGTGCCCGAGGGAGGCGGTGTAGAGCGCCGTCTCGCTGGGCTCCGGCAGCCCCTGTCCCGGCTGCGGCTCTGTGGGGCAGGGGGGCGGGCACGCGGGGGGGTCCAGCGCCTCCGGCTCCGGCACCCGGGGGTGGGGGCTGAGGGTGGGGGGCAGGGGCGAGACCGGGGAGTGCAGCAAGGACTCGGGGGCCTTTCCGCCCGACCGGGAGGGGCTTGGGGAACTTGCAGCCGGGCAGGGGCTCCAGAGGGGGATCCAGGGCCACCAGGCCGAGCTGGGGGCCTCCCGCCGAGTCCTGCTCCAGGCAGGCCTCCTGCTCCGCCAGCGGCCGGTGGTGGAAGGGCGTCACAGCCGCCCTCTTGGGCTGCTTGTCAGACTTGTCGGGCTTGTCGGCCGCTTTGTGCTTGGGCGCGGCAGGAGGGGGCAGGGAGGGGGCGGCGGCGGCAGAGTTGGCACCGGGTTCGGGGTTGGAGGCAGCTGCGTGCACCTGCCGCGGTTTCTGTTGCTTTGACCTTCAGGGAAAACAAACAGGCCGTTTTACAGTCTGCAGCACAGCGGGCAGGCCCCTGCCAGGACCAGCTCCACAGAACAACACAAGAGCCATATCCCTGAAAACTCCTCATAAGAGAAAACACAAAGAATGTAGGCATGTAGGTATCTTTAAGCTGGTCCTCAGCTCCAGGTCTTGAAATGCACTAAAGACGCTCTCACTGTAAGTACCCTCAGTACTGTGCCACTTCAGTTTCCGGCACATTCTTTTCCTGCTCTCAGATTAAGAGCTCTCAGACCTACCCGCAGTTTGGTTTTCACACAACCTGGGCTCTCAGTTACCCGGCTGTGCTGATCAGCGGTTTGACTGAGTCAGTTACACCTTCTCTTGACGGCCGTCAGACACAGCGCAGTATTGACGTTAGAGGGATACTGTGCTGTGGGATACTGTGCATAACAGCTTTCTCACCCTGGCACTGAGAATAATGATATTTACAGCACCGCATTCTGTACCTTGAGCACTGGCAGGAGAATCTCCCTCCCGGGTCGATAAAGTCCCAAACTGGCAACCCGTTTGGCACCTCCTCCCCGGTCGTCATGGCGCCGTGCCTGCTGGCGAGAGGCGCGGGAGGTCGCCGTTAAAATTAATGGCCCCGTCACGCGTGCCGACAGAGATGGCGAGGATGTCTGCGTCCCCGTGCGCTTACCTGCGCTGCGATTTGTTCAGGTAGCACTCCCTCCACGCCTGGTGGACCACCTGATTGGTCAGCTTCTTCCCGGAGTGGTCTGGGCTGAGGTTGGCGGGGGCCACGCCCCCCTCCTGCCCGACGATGCTGGAGACCGCGGTCTGAAAGCCGCTGTCACCT